>JXTC01000068.1:0-143386 GCA_002914845.1 Trema orientale
TTTTTCTCAATTGACCCCATATTGTATAATTATCACATTAATTGTGACTTAATATTTTTAGTTAGTGACTAATTACAAAAAATTGTCACACCCCAGAACAACGTGTAATTGGGCATTATTTATTTTTGGGTTTCTTACGCTTATACCTATAAAAAATGAAAAGAATTACAAAAATACGGAAGTCACAGTTTTTTCCAGTTTTCGTACGGTTTTAATTATGGAAATATCACTTTTTAAAAAATATTTAGAAAATTATCACTTTTAAAATAGTTACTGGTTACCAATTATATATCAGTTATAAATATCTTCGGTTACTAGTTACGGTTACTAAAAACTAGTTACTATTTTAAAAAAATGGTATTTTTATAAATATTTTTTTAAAAAGGGTATTTTTCTAATAAAAACTGTACCGCACAATGGAAAACACAAAAGCACCGTATTTTTCCAATTCTTTTCAAAAAGACCGTATTTTTTCTAATTTCTCCTTTATTTTTATGAGTTAGAATTTTATTTCTAGCTATAATTATCAAACTATACGCTTTGCACATGGCTCATTTCTGTTAAAAATTATAAAAAAAAATAGTCACTGCTTCAATGATTGTATAAGTCTTATTAGTCTATTGTGTAAGTTAAAAATTTAAGGCTATGTTTGGTAGGAAGGAAAAGGGAGAGGAAGGAAAAGTTTTGAGGGAAAAGTGGAGGGAAAAAAAATTTTGAGTTGTTTGGTAAGAGAGAAAAGGGAAGGGAAGAGAAAATAGAAGAGAAAAGGGGAGGGAAAAATATGGTGGGACCCACTCCAATATTTTCCTCCCAAAAATGGAGAGAAAAGGGAGAGGAAAAGTTTTTTTACAAATGCTTTAAAGTAAATTTACCAAATTAACCTTGTATACTACTTTTAAAATTTTAATAAAAAGGGCAAAATAGTCATTTTAAAATATACTAATTTTCTTTCCTTCCTACGTACCAAACAACAATTGAGGAAAGACAATTTCCTTTCCATCCTATATATTTTCTTTCCCTCCTAATTTTTCCTTCCCTCCTACTTTCTTTCCTCTCTACCAAACATAGCCTAAAATATTATTATTGACCACAGTTACCAAACCGTATACTCTGCAATAGCTTATTTCTGCTTAATATTTAACAGTTTGTGATAATAGGATCATTGTTGTAAAAATTACATAATTTATGAATAATTATTATGTAAATTGAAAATTCATGAGATGAGATAACATAGTACAATAGTTATAATTCTGAGAATATTAATATCATTGAATAAAAGAGGTGACAAAAGATCGTAGTATTGTGACTGGTCACGAAAAAGTCATCCTGACAATGGTCCTTAAATGTCATTTAAAAAAATAAAAAAAAAAAAAACTAAAAACTCCACTCCTAGCCCCTGGGTCTGTCCATCTCCGCTTTGTAACTACCTCACATGTTCATCCTAAAGCCCTTCGAACAAGAGTTTTCTTTTTTCCTTTGTTTCCCCCCAAAACAAATTAGGGTGGGTGTCCCTCGTTTTACACCCTTTTTTTTGGGCAAGATTTTACACTTGTATCTAAAACTATCTCATTTATATCTTCTTTTTTTTTTTTTGGGCAAGATTTTACACTTGTTCTCGCTTAGGGTGCGAGAGGTCCCGAATTCAAGTCTCGAAATGCCCCTAACATTATCCTTTCCAATAAAAAAAAAAAAGAAAAAAACAAATGTCTGAATATAGCACTTTATATATTTGAGATATCGAACAAATTTACCATCTAGTATTTGATATACCCAGGTAAAATTAAACTGATATATTAGACATTTATTAAAAGATAAAACGAAATAGACAAAATTAATTATTTTATTGACTTTGAAAACCGGCCACTCTCTTAATTTTTTTTAGGGTAATAGTGAACGAACAGGGTAATATTGAATCACCTGTCCTATTTTCTTGTCCCTTCCATGTCCCACTAATTAAAATTTAACATCTCATCAAAAAAGCCACCTCACAATTAACCCTCTTTTTGTTTCTCTGTTAATTCACGTCTCTATCTTTTTCTTTTTTCCTTTTTTTTTTTCGGTTACTTTATTGCATTTAATGGGAAAATAAAAATTAAAAATTAAAAACAACCATATTCGATGCCATTATCGTCTGATTCTTCTTCTTCTTTCGTTTACTTGTAACTCATATTCTTAAGAATTGTGTTTTTTTTTTTTTCCCCCCTTTTTGGTTGAGAAATAACCTTCTTTTTGCTGCAATATTGGAAAAGTAAAAGACAGACATGCTAATTCAGAACCATCCATCTTCTTCCCCAACACTCCTTCTGCTAATCTGCCCATCTCTTTCTCTCTTTACATATATATGGGCTTATTGTTCTTTTCCCCCTTGAGGTATGAATCGACAAGAGATTATAAGATCTAATCAGGCTTAACCTTCAAAATGGAGTGCAGATATTGCTTCCGAAAATGGTGTCGTATTCTTCTTATTAAAATAGTTTTCACAATATAAGATTTTTTGGCACCAAACGGATTGTGTAGCTTCTGTTAACAGGATGTTTTCTTTTTAAAATTTGATATCTGATTTGTCTCTTTTCTCATATATATATATATATATATATATATATATATATATATAGGTGGGACAGGACTTTGGGGACATGTGATTTCACTCCGAACGGGAGAAGTGACTGCTTGGTTTTCGATCGGCAATTTGGAGGTGTAGAGATGACTGAACCACTTACACTTACATGTGGAGAGAAATGTTTTCATGCCTATAAAGAAAGAAAAAGGAAAAATAAAAAAAAAAAAAAAAAGAGAAGAAAAGAAAACCAAAGGAAGACAGAAAAAGAACAAACATGAGATAGTCAATGACCAAATGAAAGTTAGGATAAAATCAATAAAATCATAATTAAGAAGAAAAAAGAACCAAAGTAAAGGTAAAAAGAAAAGGAGATTTTATTTTTGCCGACAAAGACAAAAATATATTGAAAATAACTTAAAATGATTAGCACAAATCATTCAATTTGTACACAGAAAATATAAATTTGAAGAGATTTAAAATATAGAGACATAATTATTTTGAGAACAAAGTTAAAATTACAAAGTTTATACGTCAAGATAATTTTTTTCTACAATTAACCGTAAAGGTTATCATAAACACAAGAAATTAAATCTTATCTTCTTTCATACAAATAATAATAATAATAGTAATAATAATAATAATATCTTTGATAGTGTAGTTTGTTCTTACTTGCATCTCTAGTGGTTAAGGTAGATATTGTACGAAAACAATAGAGGAATTGGTTAAATAAATTAGACTTAGATAAACCGGCAAGGAGAGGCTAAACTATTTTGTCGGCATACATTAGTTTCCAGCAATACCAGCACTAAAATAATTGGGCTTCTAGACATCTGCACGTCGCTTTTGATGTCTCATATTGTGGAGAGGGCTTTGATGGGTTTCTTTGAATGTTAGTAGAGAATCGTTTGACGTTCAAGGCACAAAACCTTTTCTTATTATTCCTTTTCAAAGAGGGTGGATCCATGTCTTTTTGAAACATTATCTTATTATTATATTATAATACTAGATGCTAAAATCAATGGCAAATTATTTTGTGCTTTGTACTCTTTAATTAGACCTTATCATATGATTAGATTCCTATGGATCAATTAGTATCTGACTTTACAATCACATTTTCACGCTTTGGCAATATGTAAATAAGGGAACTTCTTATCTCTTCTTTTTAGTCTGCTGATTTGTAGAGTAATCAAATATAAAGTTAAACCTAAGAAGAATGGGTCATATCATTAATTGGTTGTTTGAAGTGGCACATTGGAATCTCAGTCGTTAGCTTAAAAACAAGATAACGAAGAAGTAGGAACTATATATGATAAGGAAATATATAATGACATGATATATGAATAGCAGATAATGTTATAAACTGCTAATCAAATAACATTTCTTCCAATAAAAAACCAGGTGAACTAAGGTGATCCGGTTTGAATAATAGGATTGATATGTTATAATAAGTAACATCACATTTGTTTAATTAACCCCCCCAAAAAAAAAAGCCCTACATCAATTCTTTTTGTCAAGAAAATAGAACTTGACCTTAAGATGGGAATTAAGGATGCTGATGAGTTGTTAGGTCAGTTTAGTAATGACCCAATATATATATATATATATATATATATATATATATATATATATATATATGCACGCAAACACATTATGTACTTATGTTATACATAATAATAGTATATAATAATGAAGAGGTTGAATGGGACCGGGAAAGGCACACTCTGTGTCTTACCAGAAAACGGACCAAACATAAGTTGAAAATAGCTTCTTACCGGCCACTACTACTCAACCCCATAAATACAATCTTCATTTTGCCAAATTAAGCTCTCATATGGACAAAATACTATATGCCCTTATCTGGGTCCTCTTCACATAATACCCAACTCTTTCTCTCTTTCTCTCTCTAGATCTCAAGTACTTCATATATATAATAAAGAGAGAGGAAGAGGAGAAAAAAGGAATAATCTTCTGGTGGGGTACTACATTGGGTTGGGGGGCAAGCAAAGGAAAGCAAAGTCAGTAATGGCTGATCAGGCGGAGAAGCACTTTCTTTCATTCTCTTCCACACTCATTATAAATCCATGTATTTCAGTGCGCAATGACCAAAATGTCCTTTCCAAGAAAGATCAAATTAGAAGTACTAGTACCTATGAAAAGAAGACAATTTCGTTCCCCTTTTTAATTAGATCAAGGTCATTATTGTCGAACAAGATGATGATGATGGCGATGAATGAAGAGTAATAGTTGTTCTACAAATAATGCAGCTCTTCTCCGTGTAGAAGTAAATCAAACAAGTAGTACTGATTCCCTTATTACAAAGTAGAAGGCAGACAGAATGGAGCCAGGCATTTCTAGTTTTTGTACTTCTTCACCTTCTTTTTGGTAATTAATCACTTATGTATACATATATATATATATACATATGCATATATATAGTTGATCTTCAGTATTAATCAATATCATATAATATTGGATTTTACATGAAGTGTATATCGTGATTTATGTACCTTTTTCCTTTTATTGTTCATAACAACTTCTATTAATTTTTTGTCCCTCTTTATGAATCTAAAGGAGGAGAAGGAGAAGAAGAAGAAATAAAGAATAGTAGAGTCATGATCATGATCGATCGACCAATGGTGGCGAGTCTTCTTCTTCTTCTTCTTCATCAAATACGCATGTAGATATACATATATTACTTAAATATATAACGAAGATCATCATATTAAAATTGCATGATCAAAAGAGTATTGTTTTTTGGTATATATATCATGTTACTGATGATCTCCTACGGCTTGTTCTTCTTAAATTTCTCTCTGTGGTTTATGCTTGGCAGTAGTACTAGGTTGCTAGCAGCTAGTTAGATAGATCTAAATTATGGGTTTGTGATATGGCTTTGTTATATGATTAAATTATTAGTGCCTGTTCTACCTATCAATTTGTTCAGTACTCGAAATACATATATCTATCTATCTATATATATGTGTATATGTATATGTATATGTGATCTAAATGATATGTTGTTTTAATTATTTCAATGTTACTGGGGTGGCCAAGTTAGAGGCTAACGCTTTATAGCTTCAGCTATTTCGCTATTTGTGTTGCTTAATTGTAATTAATTCCGAGAATCAGTTCTATATGATTTTGCAGGAAATTAAGTTCAGAATCTTAGAAATACATATATTCTGTACTGTAGGCTAATTTTCCGCAAATAAAATTTTGAATGCATTAATATGCTTCCATCGAAAACTATATATGCATGTTTGTGTGTGTATATATATATACACCCTATGGGTGTATAGCATTTTGTAGAAGCTAGGCCAGTATCTAGCTAGCTAGCCCTTCAAAGTATAGCAGTACTAACCTAATTCCATTAGTCATTTTGTCACCTTTTATTATGTCAGTGGAAATTACTCAAAAAACCAAGTACTTCTCTCCCTAGATAGCTAACGAGATATATTTAGATTATGTCTAATTTTTAGAAAATTGACAAGGTCCAAATTAAGTCTCTGACCAAACTGTTAATTAAGAAACAGACAAGATATCATACTGATCTTTATGATCTTCACTAGTTATTTAGTACTTTTTCACACGCATGATTTGAATTAAGGTCATTTATTAAAAAAAAAAAAAAACATTATTTGGACTATTATTTTTTTGGATTTAGTGCACATTTATGCCAATTCCTCTTGGTTGTTTTTCCTTTTAAGGGTATTAATGAGCTTTATTTGTATACATCAATTACTTAATTGTACTTGACACATCAAGCGCTATATATATAGTATAAACATATACATGTATGCTAGCCAGTTTATCTGTTAATATTAAGTTGCGGGGTGACAAACCAAGGCAGAGATCAGACTATGCATGTGATCCGTACCTTTCCATAATTTAATTTAGCAAAATTTTGAAATATACAGAACTTCAAATTTAATTTTTATATGGCGTCGTATAAGCCAAGGAAATTATATATAATTATATATATATATAAATACAGAGGAATACTAGTTGTACTTTTTTATATTTTTATTTTTTGTCTTATTGTTTGACACTTGTATTTCACTATGGTTTATTATATTATTAAAATATTAAACTGAATAAATAAACTGAATAGTGAAAGCCGTGTTAGACAGTAAATTGGAGAATGTAAAAAAAAAAAAAAAGTAAGAAAGAGTGTATTTAGCACTCCTCATATATATAATATATATTATATATTGCATTTATTTATTACATGCTAACCGAAGTCGGAATACGATTTGAAAAAAAGACCCTTCATTTTGTTATTTCTTAAACGAGAGAATTAAAGCATATAATTCTCTTGACCATATAGAAGCTGTTGATCAGTTTTTTTTTTCTTTCGTTTTGATTAAGTATCAATAGTAGTACTAAAGTTTAGATTTTCTATTTTTACCAATTTCCAAATTGTTATTGCATAATATATATATATATATTAGGGATATTATCATTTTTATATCTTGTATTTTAATATTTTATTTAAATTATATCTTGTATTTTGGTTATTATCAAAATTGACCCTTAAATTTGAAATCTGTTACAAATTTATACCATGACACCAATTTAGAGTAGTTAATTTACTAAGATGCCGTTTAAAAAATTAAAAATAAACTATATAAAAACTGATACGAGATTAAATTTATTAAATTATTTTAGTAAATTAACTCTTCTAAATTAGTGTCAAGTATAAATTTGTAACAGATTTTAAATCTAAGAGTCAATGCTGATAATTAATAACCAAAACACAAGGTATAAACTAAACAAAATATCAAAATACAATGTATAAAAGTGACACTATCCCGTATATATTATCACTGTTGATCAGAAGCTTGATACCAAAATTTGTTCGAATAAGAATTATATTTATTATAAGATAAGGAAAATGCAACGTTCGAAAACTGTGGTGAAACTTGGATGTAGTTTATATAATAGTTAATGTTGTAATTTCATTGCAGGGTCCAAGCTCATTGTTCAAAACATGTTTATGCTTAGATATGTTTTTTTTATCAGCATAATGCTGCCGAATGCCATATATAATAAGTCGGATTATTTTGTATTTTTGGGTATCTGTTTCTTCTTGTTGTACTTAAAAATTTGATTTCTGAGCTTTCGTTGGCATTGTGCACGTGTAGTTTCTTCCCCTAGCAATGACAATATATCTGGATAATAATGTGTTTATGCACGTGTATAGCAGCTTAATTTTCAATATTGTAGATATGAATTTAGATTTTAGGTGTGGGTTGAATCTCGGGGGGTCAAGAAATGCTGCGAACTTTAGATTTGACTATATTGCTTCGCTTATAAGCCCAAATTGCTAAACTGAATTATACTTTTTTTTTTATCAAGTTATTAATATTAATACAATTATGCTTAGAATTGTATTCACAGGTATGTATCATGAATGTGTGTATATATATACGTGTTTATTTGTTTGTCAAATAAACGTAAAGTGAATGGGTATTGTTCAAGCTGATGAGATAGGTACACCTGATAAATATTGAGCTGCAAGAGCCAATTGGAAAAAGAAGTTATAACATCCCAAGTCCTAACTCAGAATTCCCATATATGCGTAGAAGAGTGCATGCAATGCTCTTGGTTGCAACTTGCAATAGCGAATTGAAATATAATTTAAGCTTAGATATACATATAGGTTGCCAATCCAGTAGGTATTTTTTTTTTTACCTATGTATAAGTATTTTTTTTTAGCTGTTAGATCATCATCTACTAGTAATCTAACGGCTATAATGATGTACATGAAAAGACGTGCATCATTAATGTTATTTCTCTCTTTTACTTTTTAATATAAAAAAAAAATGTGTAAAAAAATTTTTCATTGGCCAAATTGATACCTAAGCATAGGTAAAAAAAAAAAAAAAAAAACCTACTGGATTGGTGCCCATATATATATATATTTCAGTAGGTATTTTTTCTTTTTATCTATGCATAGGTATTAATTTGGCCAATGAAAATTTTTTTTTGCACATTTTTTTATATTAAAAAGTAAGAGAGAGAAATAGCATTAATGATGCACGATAGCCGTTGGATCACTATCTAATAGTGATCCAACGGCTAAAAAAAAATACCTACACATAGGTAAAAAAAAAAAATACCTATTGGATTGGCAACCTATATATATATATATGAAGGATGGCTATCCAATAAGGTTTTTTTTTTTTTCTTTTTTTCCTTTTATCTATTTATAGATTTTTTTTAATTAACTGTTAGATCATCATCTCAACTATAATGATTTTAACTACTTAACAAAAATATTATGTACATTTTATCTATTTATAAATTCTTTTTTTTAATTAGCCGTTAGATCATTATCTCAATTATAATGATTTAAGTACTTAGAAAAAAAAAATACACGTAATATAATGTTCTCTCTCTTTTTCTATTTTAAGACGTGTAAAAAGGAATTTTAATTAAGTGAGACATAAGTAAAAAAAAAAAATACATATATATGATTAGTGGCAATCAAATACTTCTGCAGTTCTGCTCTTGGTTTCATTATGGCACTGTTGAAATTGAAAACTTGGCCCTACCGAAGCGCTTGTAAGATAATAATGCATGTACATATATATCATGATCACCTGATCGATCATTAAGTGCTTGCTCTTTATAATTTGTTGTTTTCTATCAAAATGTGCCCAGAATCTTCTTTTTTTTCTTTTTCATGTTTGTCCGTTTCCTTTTTCCTTTGCCTGAATATCAGAGTTATATCCTACTTTTGTTTTGTTTTTTTTTCTTTCTTTTATCCTACATATTAACATATATAATGATACGAATAAAAATATTCCATTTTTTCTTAAATGTATTTTTATTATCTATAAATTTTCAATTTTTTTAAAAAAGTAAATTTGAGCTGTTCCGAAAAAAAAAAATAGTAAAATTTAGATTTGAATAATTACAAGTAAATTTCTTATAGTTACAAAAATAGTAAATACTTATAGGACTTGGATGTAATCTCGTTAAAGAATGAGTATTATCACATGTTTTTGCCAATTTGTTTTGCAAAAAAGTAATATAAATTAGCAAAATATGTGATGGAATTGGTCAAGATGGTATCCAAAGCCATATTTATATGTAGATACATATATTTTTCGCGAGTAGTACTACTCTGTACTGTGTACTCTGTTGACATTTGCATACGCGCACGTCACTTTGCAATTGTGGCATATTGCATCTAGCAATATCTGAATTTTTGAAATTTTATATGCTTTCTTAATTTTGAATCGTATTTTGACATTTGGACAGTTAAAATAGATACTTAAGATAGTTCTAAACATGTTTAATTTATATTATGATCTCGCTTGGTTCGTCCATTTAAATGTGTATATTTAAATAAAAATTATGAAATGAATTATAATTAGAATGAGAAACATTTAAAGTGATACAATCGTAATCACACATCCTCTTAATATGGAGAGTCCTAAATTCAAATCTCACAATCCCCTAAACTTAATAATAATAATAATAATAATAATAATAATAATGGGAGCAGCTACTTCACCTTTATGTTATATATCAGTTCGTGCCCTTTATTTATTCAAAGGAAAACCAACAAACCAACAAAAGAAGAAAATCAAAAGAAAACAAATTAAACTCTGGAAATGAAATGTATTGGTGTAAAAGAATTTTGTTCAGTATATATATAGATTGTTTTTTTTTTTTTTTTTCAATAGAGAGTTTTTTCCTTTGGTTTGGGTTGCTTAATTATTTCATCGACAAGATTGGAGCTTTTATTTATTTTATTTTATTTTATTTTACCGATTATGAGTACTCCTGTGTTATGTCCTAGCATAGTTTGTATGCGCATATTACGCCGGTAATTAAATATTCATGAATTTAGTTAATTATCATATACATCCAACTAATTAATTAACCTGGCGGCTTAGTTCTTGGCAGTATAAGAATATTTCCACAAAAACACAGTAGAAAATTATAAAGTGCACCTAAAGACAAAATACGAGACAAAAAAAATCAGCTTAAAGAGATTATGCAATCAAAAATCTCACACCATCCCAATTTAATAGTCAATACATGTTTTGATGACAAAGAATACGATGATGTGCCGAAAGTATATATAGCCCACAACTTTATGATTTTTCTTTTTATTTATTTTTATAAAGCAGTACTGTAAGTTAAAAATTAAAGGTCTAATCCAATAAAACTCGACCATTACATTTCTTTTTTTATTTTATTTTATTTTATTTTTGACTTGCTTGACTATGAAGTCCACCACTTATTAGTACTAGTTGAGACCTTAATGTTTGCGATAATTATAAAGCAAGTAGGGGGCAAATAATAAATTGAATTAGGGGGAAAAAAAAAAACATGAAGAAACAAAAGACAAAGCTCGCATGTTGGAACGGTTGATTTCTTTATGAGTTGTTGACCAAATTTGCTAGTGTTAGCTCAACTAACTGATGAGATCTGTTCGGAGTAAAAAAAAAAAAAACTGATGAGATCTGTCATTTGGAAAATTTTATTCTACTGGAAAGCGAATGTACATATATATATATATATATATATACACCACAAGAAACTAAGGATATATAGGTTAATAATTACAATATGATAGATTGGGAACAAAGGTTTATATGGTCCATGTTTGAGAATCACTCCAACTAGTTGATCTTAGTGTTTGGAATTAGAGTATTCAAATTTCAAAGTCACTTTCTTTTGTGGGCAAGGAAAACGAAGGCTACAGTACTACATTATAATGAAGTGAAGCTGACCGACCATTTTAGAGAAAAGAATTTATTGCTATTGGTTGTTAGCCGGCCCCGATAACCAAAAGATAAAATAAAATAAAAATAAAAATAAAAAACATATTCCATGTCTCTTTCAAATTTCAACGACTAAGTAATTAAGCATGTTAGGACCAATATTTTATTGAACTATAATTTCTTTTTAAATATGTCATTGTTACGATACTGTTTGATATACAATAAAGATTTTCGTTTCTTTTTATCTATTCCTAAACTCTTAATGGATTAGTATATTTATATGTCAAATTAAGCAAATTATAATTATTTTATTTCTAAGCTTGATATTGAAATTTGCTTAGCAACATATATGTTATTATTACACGAGACGAGCTTCAGATTAATATACAACTCGAATTGCATAGAGATTTTCATATATGTATTTCTTAGATGTTACCATGTAGTATAGAACCCCAATAAGTCCTTATCACATTTTTGTGAGTGTGTGTATCACTCACTATATATGAATAGAAGTGTATGAGACATATTACACAGTGGGACATGTCGTTACCCTATAAAAGTAAGACAGATGCCCATAACTCCAGGCGCATAGTAGGCCTCGAGGTGGTGGCCGTGGAACAATATTGAGTTAGACAGCTTCCCAACTCCCACCTAAACAAACAACTACTGATTCTTCACGGCGACGCAGATTTACTGTCTGCTGTCTCCTACTTCTAGCTAATTCCAAAGCATCACACCTCACACGTTATTTCTTCCTTAAAATGACAGTCCGTTATTCTCCCAAGTGATCATCATATATATATCTGCGTATATACAATATATAATTGCAATACAGCCGCAATTTAAAAATCCCTCAAAATATAGATATAATTTTTTGTTGTAGCAACCCAGCACACAACTAAGAACATAGTTTTGATATAAATTTCAGAACGAATTTAAATCCAAGGTGCAGGGAAAAAAAATAAAAGTAATAAACGTGGTTATGCTTAATTGTCTATGTGCAAGCAAGGAGAGAACTAGCTATGGCAAACTTATCACTGAGAAATAGAATAATTACATCCTCAGATCCAACATTACCGAAAACCCGATGAGCCCTTAATTATACATTCAGTTTTCATAAACCTAGAAACTTCAAAGTTCAAAAATCCATAATCACTTACTCCTTATTTTTCGCTACCCAACTATCCTCTCACCAAGTTACACTAAGTTACATTGTTACTCTTTAATTGTTTCTCTCATAATCTAACTGAATACTTGACCTATATACTTGGCCTGTGTATAGAGTTTCAGAATAGACTACTCCCAACAATAATAGAAATCCTAATCCTAATAAAAATCTTTTGTGTTAAAATATTCCGATTATATATTAAGAGTCCTAGTACTATTATCCAACTCTGTTAGTCTCATACACCTTCACCTATAATTCTAACAAGCCAATTCCTAGTTAAATTTAAAATCTTGAATTAATAGTGATTATTCACAACAATTTTACATAAATAGTATATATATATCTATGAGTGATACTATAGAGCACTTTAAGGTACCAAGTACCATCGAGGTACTAGTTTTTCACTAGAAGATGAAATAATACCTTAAGTAGAACCCAGTACGAGACCTAATTTATTAATTTTATCTTCTAGTGAAAAACTGACACCTAATGTGGTGTTTGGCATCTGAAGGTGTTCTATAGTATTACTCTATATCTATATATGTATTAAGTATTTGCACAGTAATAGGCCAAGCTAGTGGTTGGGTAATTAGAAGGTGTTCATTACTCAAGGAGTTTAGGTAAATTATAGTCGCAAGCTCAGCCTTATTGGTAATCCCTAATACTGAAGTTCAAAATTCAAATACTCTCACCCTAACAAAAATAAATACATAATAAGAATAATAATAAAAGTTGTTCAAGCAAAGTGTGTTATAATGTTTATAAAAATATTGGTCAAATAGTGATAGATTATAAGGAAATTCGTTTTTGTTTAATCTGGTAAGTAATTAGAAATTGGATTAATGGGGTGTATGTATATAGTATATCATTCAATATATATATACTTGCCAAATATGGGGTATTGGAAATAAAGGATAACACACCGATCGATTCAATTTAATCGTAAGTTCAAAATCCAAGTTCTCTCTCCTTTCAAAAAAAAAAAAATCCAAGTTCTCTCACCCTTATAAGAATGGTCAAATAGTGAGGGTTATACCAAGTAAGTCAAGAATTACATGTTTTAATTATTCTCATCATATATATTAAAGTAAGAATAATGATAACTGCACTTAGTCTCATTACTTAACATATAAATTTTATTGGAATTTGTGATTTGTTACATTATTAAAATATTAGGATGAATAATGTAATCCACATATCAAATAATAAAACAAAAGAGTATAAAAAAGACTTCATTTAGCACTTCTTATTAGAGTAAATGCTACAGTATACCATCGGTGGTTAGCACCACTTTCAGTCTATTACTTATTAAGTTATTATAATTAATAATAGAGATATTTAATTGATTGATATCCCATTATTTTAGACATATTCTTTACAATCTGCACAAATGCATCCAATCTAATCCATAAAATTATTTTTAAACAATCGTCTCTAGTTTGCAAATGTGTAGATCAAGTCGATTATGTTTTATTGGTTATTTGGGCCATATTTGTAAGCCTATATAATTGGTTTGTTTTAGATTATTCATTTAGCAAAATTTTTTCTCTTCATACATGTTTGTCTAGCCCACTACCCATCATTTTTCCATTTCTTTCAATTTTAAAAAATACAATTATAATATATTAAAATACAAATTTAACAAAGAGGAACTATATTTGTACCCAAACTAGTATAAAGGCACCCCGATCTAAACTCACCTAATCTAAAATTTTTAAAAAATATATATATTTTTATTTTGTTATTTCCTAAAATATATCTTACCATGTGCACCCTATTAATCATATTTTGTTTCTCAATTTTTGTACCACTACCCACCTTAACATAAAGCTAACCCATCTACAAATAATTGAAAAATAAAACACAAATATAGTTGCTTTACGAGTTCCACACTTTTAGTTACTTATTAATTTTGATACCCTAGTGATATTAAGGCATTTGCTTTTTTACCCACATAATTTCAAATGCACAGTTAATAGTGAAAAATTATTTTAAAAATAATTTATTCAAACAAATATCTTGATTTAATTTATGTTTTTAGATACAAATAGTATTATTTCTGTTAGATGCAAAATAAAAACAAAGGGATTGAATTTCAAACAACAACAATAATAAACTGTGTCAACTGATTACCCCCCCCCCCCCCCCAAAAAAAAAAAAGAAAAAAAAAACCATTTTTTTTAAAAAAATTAATAAGCATGGTTTAGCATATAATTGTCGAACAAAAAAAACAATGTTGGGAATGGAATGGAAATAGAATTTAAAGTATCCCTGGATTTGGTTGGACAGATAATATAATTTGATTTAGGGAGTTGTTTGTGCAATTGCAAAACGACCAAAAATTCATAGCACGAAAAGATTTAAGTACCTCTATAGATATAAATACATGAATGGAGATATATATATTTTGGGTTGAGAATTGGGTCTCCCTTCACCAACCCTATCGGAATGATGGCCCTTTCAGTTTAACATTCGCGCAAACAACCATCACTCCACTGGGTTTCCGTTTGTCTTTTCCGTTGGGTTGCCGATCTCACTACACACATACGCCACCATTGTCTTTAGTTGAACAACAAATAATTCTATTTTATCAATATAAATTTGCCACATTAATATTTTTCTTCTAGAAAGAAAATAATATAAGCATACATTGGACTGGTTTCAAGCTAAATATCTTTATTGTAACTTTGTCTTTTTGAGTGATGAATGTTCATTATTATCTTGTTTAATAGATAAACAAAATTTCCCAAAAAAAAAAAAAAGATTAGAGATACGATTTTGTGGAGAAAGTCTAATGAAGATTTTAGTTTAAATACGATGGGGTATAATTATTAAAAATAAATTATCATAACTTTATTTAAAATAGTATATATAATTGTATCTTTTGGTCTTTCACTTAAAGGATAACTAGGTAATAAATTCTTTTGGAAAAAAATAAGTGCTTTAATCTAATATAGGGGTACAAATATAAACCCCTTTAACAAAATGCGAACCTATAAAGATCAATGTGTAAATTGTTAATATAATTATATATAGATAGAAGTATAAACATATATCGAGAGTTTTATGTGTATAAATTAAGTACAGATTGAATTGAATCAGAGTTTTTAAATTAAAAAATGTAACCGATCCACAAAAGTGCAGAATTTCAATCCAATTTAATATACACTTTGCGAACTATATTAGATTAGTTTGTGTGGATTAGATGGATTTTGAACACCCCTAATTAATAGATTGGATCATACACTGATCTCATTTAAAATTTTAAAATGTAATTATAGTCACCTAGTAACAGATTGATCCATCAAATAGAGTTAGACACCACAAGGTGCTCCTCTTTGGCATTATATTAGAAAACTCATAAGGAAAAGAGAAAAAGAAAAACATTCGAACCTATACATATAGGTTGCCAATCCAGTAGGTATTTTTTTTTTTTTTACCTATATGTAGGTATTTTTTTTTAGCCATTGGATCATCATCTAATGGTGATCCAACGACTATAATGAGGTGCATGAAAAGACGTGCATCATTAATACTATTTCTCTCTTCTACTTTTTATAATAAAAAAATGTGCATGATAAATTTTCATTGGCCAAATTAATACTTATGCATAGATTACAAAAAAAATACCTATTGGATTTTATATATATATATATATATATATATATATTCTAAACTATATATATATTCTAAACTTGCCTTCAGACAATTATTAGCATAAAAAGTCTGTTTTTATCTAGTAATTAACATTGGTATATACGTTACCAATATTTGATGACCAATGTAACTGCCGACTGGCTCACTGCCCATTTCACTATCTTTTTCGGCAATCACTATATCTGCCTTGAGCCCTTGACAATTAATTTCACTGCTTAATCCGCACTACACATGCATTAAAGTTTTTAATACATTTTGCCGATGACTACATAAATGCTACTTCTCAATATGATAATTATGTATATATATTAGGCTATCATTATGCTTTATAAAACCAGAATTACAAAATGAGTTAAAAACAGAACAAACAAAGTTAATATGCAAAAAGGTAAAAAAAACCACCCAAAAAATAAAAAAATAAAAAAATAAAAAATAAGCTGCAAATTTGAAGCTAACTCCACTAGTGAAAATAAAGTTTTCAAAGAAAACAAGTACAATATCTTTCCCATAACGTCCAAAATTCTTTTACCCGATTACAAAAACAGCCCTTTTCAGGAAAATGGTATAAGTTCTCGCTCCTCAATTTGGCAACATCAAGACCTGCACCATCACCAAGTCTGCCTGTCCGTTCTCTCGTTCTATTTTGTGCCTCAGAATCTTAGACTGTAGAAACCTGTAGTCATCTTCCAAAACCCACATCCACAAACATCAAATTTCTTAGCCTAAACCAACAAAAATTTCCCTTTCGGATTCGTACGGAGAGCCCTTATCAATGGAACCCGTGCCAATACCAAAAAGTCCCCCCCACTAAGAAGAGGGTTGGGACTTGGGAATCACACAATTAATCAAGTGTTGTAAGTTGTAAGTTTGTAAACCTCACGTTTTTCCCTCCCCCCTTCCAGAAATATTCGTTTCCAAAGACACTCTTTTTTTGGCGAAGACTTTTTGACACCGAAGTAATGAGTGGTTTAATCCTTTTAACACTCCCAAAAAACAAAAACAAAAACATAAAGCCAAAAACCAAATCACGCTTCCCTTGCACTTAATATCACCTCTTCTTTAACAAACCCTATTAAAGGCTTAAAGCTCTCTCTCTCTCTCTCTCTCTCTCTCTCTCTCCTATCGATGTGAACACTTTGAAAAAATGGCCATGTTAATTGCTCTTTAAATCAAATCTACCTCGTCCTTGTCACCATCTCCATGCATGAAACAACACTTCGCTTTATCACAAGTATGTTAATTTCTTACTTCTTACTGATAAACCTTTGATCTTTCTGTGTCTTTGGCCACCGTAAGATGACACATCCGAACCCGAAATCGAGACTTCCTCTCATACTACTCGTTTTCTTATCTTCTTCGTGGGTTTTCGTCGCGGCGGCTTCCCTCGCCGGAGACTCCGAGATTTTGATCCGGGTCAAAACCGCCCGACTCGAAGACCCGAATGGAGAACTCGACGATTGGGTTCCCAACAGCAGCCACAACCCTTGCAACTGGACGGGAATCACTTGTGACCTCAACCCCCCCGCCGTCGTTTCGGTAAACCTATCTGGGTTCGGGCTCCGGGGCGGATTCCCGTCCGGGTTTTGTCGGGTTCGGACCCTCCGAAACCTCACCCTTTCGTACAACAGCATCAACGGCACTCTATCTTACCAAGCTCTCTTGCCATGCTCTCATCTAGAGTCCCTCGACCTCAGCACAAACGACCTCGTCGGTGGATTGCCGGAATTATCGCCGGAGTTTCGGGACTTGAAGTACCTTGACCTGTCGGTTAACAACTTCTCCGGCGAGATTCCGGCGAGTTTTGGCCAGCTCCGGGCTTTGAAAGTTCTTCTTTTGTCCTCAAACTTCATCAGTGGCCAGATTCCGTCGTCTATTGGAAATCTTAGCGAGTTAACTACGTTGGGTATTGGTTATGTTTTTCTGAACCAGAGTACTCTGCCTCCTGAGATCGGAAACTTGACCAAGCTCGAGACTCTTTTCATTCCGCAAGCCGGTCTCTCTGGGACCATACCAGACTCCATTGGACACCTCGTTGAGCTCACGACCCTCGACTTATCTCATAACCAGCTATACGGGAAAATCCCAGAGAGCATTGGAAAATTGAAAAATGTCGAAAAAATCGAGCTCTATGCGAATGGGTTGTCCGGCGAGTTGCCGGAAAGTATGGCGAATTTGAGTTATTTGGCTGATTTTGACGTATCTCAGAACGCTCTCACCGGAAAATTACCAGACAAGATCGCCGCACTGGGTTTTGTGTCTTTAAATCTAAACGATAATCTTTTTGAAGGGGAATTGCCTGAGAGCTTAGCGACGAATCCATATCTTGAAGAGTTGAAGATCTTTAACAATAGCTTTTCCGGGAAGCTGCCGGAAAATCTAGGCCGGAACTCTGAGTTGGCAGACATTGATGTCTCCACGAACAAGTTCACTGGAGAGTTGCCTAAGTACCTATGTTACAGAAAAAAGCTCTATAGCCTCATCACTTTCAGCAACAAGCTCTCTGGAAATTTGACTAGCTTAAACGAATGCGCTTCACTGACTTACTTGCGACTCGAAAACAATGCTTTTTCCGGAAAGATTTCATCTGGGGTTTGGGGTCTGCCCCTTCTTTTCTTCCTCAGAATCGAAAACAATGGCTTTGAAGGTTCAGTTTCGTCTTCCATCTCCATCGCCGGTAATCTGACCACGCTGATGATCACCGGCAACAAATTTTCCGGCGAGTTACCTCCGGCGGTGTGCAAGTTAAGGCAACTCGTGAGTTTATCGGTGGGTAACAACCAGTTTTCCGGCGATTTACCTCTCTGTATTACCGAGCTAAAGAAGTTGCAGAAACTCAGAATGGAGGAGAACATGTTCACTGGAGCAATACCCAGTTCAGTGAGTTCGTGGACCGAGTTGGTCGAGCTGAACCTGTCCCAAAACCAACTCTCCGGCGAAATTCCGCCGGAGCTGGGCGATTTGCCGGTTCTGAATTACCTAGACCTCTCCGGAAACCAACTTTCCGGCGAGATCCCGGCGGAGTTGACCAAGCTGAAGCTCAACGAGTTCAACCTCTCAAACAACAAGCTTCACGGAAAAGTCCCTCCGGGTTTCGCCCGCGACCAATTCGTTTCGGGTCTATCCGGAAACCCGAATTTATGTAGCCCGAATTTCAAGCCCTTTCCTCCTTGCTCCAGACCCAAACCCGCCACCTTGTACGTCGTCGTAATACTCTCCATCTGCGCCGTTCTCCTCCTCGGGTCCCTCCTCTGGTACCTCAGGAAAAAGTCCCCGGTATTCGGGTCCAAACCCAAGCGGCTCTGCAAGCTCACCACATTCCAACGGGTCGGGTTCAATGAAGAAGATGTGATTGTCCCTCTTACCGAAGAAAAGTTAATCGGGTCAGGAGGTTCGGGTCGGGTTTATAAAGTGAAGCTGAAAACGGGTCAAACCGTAGCGGTCAAGAAGCTCTGGGGTGGTGATAGGAAAGAGGATTCGGATATGATATTCCAGTCCGAAGTGGAGACTCTGGGTCGGATCCGCCATGGCAATATCGTAAAATTGCTGTTCAGTTGTAGCGGTGAGGATAGTAGAATTTTGGGGTACGAGTACATGGAGAACGGGAGTTTGGGTGACGTGTTGCATGAAGAGAAGGGTGGTGGTGGAGGTTTATTGGATTGGCACCAGCGGCTCACGATAGCGGTTGGCGCCGCTCAAGGGCTGGCGTACCTTCACCACGACTGTGA
Organism: Trema orientale; assembly: GCA_002914845.1. Taxonomy (NCBI): domain Eukaryota; kingdom Viridiplantae; phylum Streptophyta; class Magnoliopsida; order Rosales; family Cannabaceae; genus Trema; species Trema orientale. Next base: position 19,855 of record JXTC01000068.1, read on the forward strand.
TCCGGCTATCGTGCACCGGGACGTGAAGAGTAACAACATACTGTTGGACGAGGAGTTCAGGCCGCGCGTGGCTGATTTTGGGTTGGCTAAGACTCTTCAGCGCCACGTGGAGGGGAATGGTGCCATGTCACGTGTTGCTGGGTCCTACGGCTACATTGCGCCGGGTGAGTTTGTTTTGTCGTTTTCTCAATTAGTTCTTTTCTTTTTTTTTTTTTCTTTTTTTTTTTTGGGTGACTTGGACACTTCTGCTTTATGAGACTTGACCCGGTACTAAATGAAGATACAAATTAATAGTGTTTGTGATAAGAAATTAAATTTGACACTTTAGAAATATTCACTCCAATTGAATTATTTGTTAAATATATACCATAGGATTTGAGTGCTTTTAGCGTTATTCATGAAATTTCGTTGTTTAGATGTTACTTTGAAATTATTTGATGGTGCGAGACTAGGTCTAGCATAAGTCATTTTCTAAAATAATTTATTGTGTAGATCTTTTAAGTCAAGGTCTATGTGGAGAAGTCTACCAAATAGCTACAAGTGAAAATGCATATATACACATGTTAGAGGAAAAGAGGGGTTGAGCAATGTAGAAATTACTCTACATTTGAAGAGCACACATATTCTATTTTACTAATTCAAACTCTTTAATAATCAAATTTGCAGAGTATGCATACACTTTGAAAGTGAACGAAAAAAGTGACGTGTACAGCTTCGGAGTGGTGCTATTAGAATTGATAACGGGCAAGAGACCGAACGACCCCTCATTTGGGGAGAACAAGGACATTGTGAAGTGGGTTACGGAGGCTGCTCTAGCATCATCATCATCATCACCACAAGAAGATAGGAATGGTGGTTATGGAAGTCATTGGATAAATTTGGACGAGCTTGTTGACCAGAGGATGAATCTAACCACATGTGATTATGAAGAGATTGAGAAAGTTTTGGAGGTGGCTCTTGTGTGTACCTCTAGGATTCCCCTTAATAGACCCTCCATGAGAAAAGTGATCGAATTGCTCAAAGTCAAGGACCAGAAATCGGCTCGCAACAAAATGATGCACTAATTATATGATTATTAAAGTTTGGTAGAAGCTCCATGATTCAGCAAAAAAGAGGGGTTTTTTTTTCTTTTTCTTTTTTTTTTTTGGGTAGGTTGTGGGTTGTAATTATTGTTAAGCATGGAGATTAGTCATGAAGTTTTGGTAATTTTAATCAAAGATCAGTGCACAAAGTTTAGTCAGAAATTAGACAAACTTTGTTTTAACGTTATAGTATCCAAAAAGAAATCGAGAACTGCAAAGTATAGCTTCTCTCATTAGAAAATCATTAAAAAGAATTTCATAATGTTCTTATGATAAAAGCATGTGAATATCAAGTAATTGAGCAATCAATCCAAATGAGACTTTAAGATGAGCTTAATATTCTATCTTTATACATGATAATACTAACTTATTACCAGTGCATTTTTTTTTTCCTTCTTTCTTTCCTTTTCTTTTGCTGGATGATCAATACCATTTGTTAGGTTATAATCCATGTGGATAGACATAAATATATAATATATACACATATTTATAACAACCAGAAATCTGAAACTATATTAGGCACAACATGAATCCATTCGTAACACAAGTTTTATGTGTTATTGTTATTTGAAGCCAAAGCTCTGATCACACACAAAACTAATATCAAGTTACAAATATTGGAGAAGAATAAATAAAATTTGAATCGATCGAATGTCTTATTGGGTACCAATCGGTCAAAGACACCTCTTTTGTTTATCTAGTTCTCTATCTAGTGATTAAAAAGTAGAGGCACTCTTTCTTCTGGGTGCTTCACTTTAAAGCCAAGTCTAACAAAATAAAAAATTGATTACCAAAGACAGATACTACTTCATCTTCACGTCATTTTCACGAGTTTGGAGATCAGATCTTGTAGTGCGGCCGACGGGACCATGTAACTACTTGTATACAAGGGAAAATATTAAAGATGGATATGACAAACATACACTCAAAGTTAGCATGTAACAGAATTTATTCTCATCATAGTACCTTGTACTAGCAACTTTTCTATAATTATTTTTTTTTTCTCTCTGGTTGGGAGATGGATTATTATCTGAATTTTATACTTTGTTTGACAGTGAAGATTTGTAGAAGGATTAAAGCACATTGTTGAGCAAGAGAGATGGGATAATTTACAATGAAAGCAGTTCTAAAAACAATATTAGTTCTAATTGTGGCTAAAAAAACAAAAAAAAAAAAAGCAAAAAAACTGATATGAATCTAATACCATCCTTCAAAATTGATACTCGGCCTAATTACCTCGAGGTGAAAGGGTGGCAACTGCCACTTAGCCCATCAAATCGAGTCCATCCATTTTGGAAGCTTGTGAGGGAAGTGCCGAGAAAAAGGACACGTAAATGACATGATTGCTCTGTGAGAAATTTAGTAATAAATTATTACAATAAGTAACACAATTATTTTACAGTTAAATTTTTATCTATCCCTTCAACTATCCATTTTATATACAAAAAAAAAAAAAAGAATAGAATATTATGTTACGTCCTATCCAGTTTACTAGCAACATGAATAAGAGCTATTATAATCTTTATCTCTCATACTCCTAATCTCTGATTCATCCATTTTGTTTTAGTCTTGAATGTCTTTGCTAAAGTTCGATGGCCCAAATTTTGTTCAGCCTAGCCCGATTAGCTCGCAGTGCGACATATATAATATTTTTGTAATTATGAGAATTTTTTGAGATCAGCGATGGACTCCAGGATCGGACTTGTTTTGTTCAAACATATTTGTTTTAGGATTTTTCTTATATTTTCAGTTTTGCTATAAAAACTCTACATTCTGTACCCAATTTCGATATAGTGATATTTTGTTCTCCTTTGTTAGTGATATTTTCCGTTTGGGATTTTTCACTTAAATCTGTATATTCTCATTCGTCTTTTTATTACCAGTTATAGTTCATTATTTTATAACAGCATCATTTTAACAACCTACATAATTCAATGACCAAATATGTCGTTCACCCTTTATTTCCTAATTAATAAACCAAATCAAAATGGATGTGTAATTTAGTTTATTTTCCTCTAAAATGGTGCCACTTTGAAAAAGCCCACTGGGCTAGAACCAGAGAAGCCCAGGGCTCACGCAAACCACCGATAAGGGATGTTAGGACTCAGAACGATTCCCGTGAAAATAAAGGGGCAAACCAACCATTACAAATTTAAAAGCAAATGAGCTGTACATTCTGATCCTAAATCTGAACCGTTAATCCAAAGGAGGACCACAAAACCAACGACTGAGAATCAGTATAGACATGTAGGGGGAAAAAAAAAAAGAAAAGCAAAAAAAGCGCTAACTCACTGATAGCTAAACCTAACCATGGTTAACAGACACAGGGTTAAGGCTCCTAACCTCTCGCGGACTATAAAATCCCAGAGCCAAAGCGAAAAAACTCAACCTCACACCACAAATCTACGGGCGTCTTAATAAATGCCATTTTCATCTTCTCTCATCTTCTCCGTTTTGCCCCCTAGGGTTTCATAACTTGTCCTTTTTTCTCTGTATTTTTCGAATATTTTTTTTATTTGTGAGCGAAAATGAGAGAGTGCATCTCGATCCACATTGGCCAGGCCGGTATTCAGGTCAGAAATGCTTGCTGTGAGCTTTACTGCCTCGAGCATGGCATTCAGGTTCGTCTTCTTCTCCACTTTTCGTTTTTGTATTTACTTTTTTTTTTTGGCTGAGATCCGACCAGATCTGGTGTTTTGATCGGTTCTTGTTGTTCACATTGACAAGAATTTGAATAGGTTAATGTTATTTTTTATGAATATATATGTTGAATAGTTGTATATTGGCTTGTTTTTGGGCAATATGAACCAGATCTAGGGTTTATTTGTGTGCACAAGGTTATGGATGATGAGTTTTTTATGTTTTCTTGCAATTTCCTTAGGATCTTTTGAGACTTGTTTGGTTAGGTTCATTTTTACGTACATTGACGGAATATTCACTCATTTGAATGGTTCAAATGGTAATGCATATCAGCTCTGGTACTTGGTTGCGTGTATATGATAGTGATGATGATAAAGATGGCTTTATTTTATCCTAGATCGATGATTGGATTGCATTTGATTGGTATTCTTGATGCTTATGATTTAACCGATTTCTTCATGGCATAATATGAAATTGTTGAACTTCGTTATGTATTTCTATTATGCATTTCTAAAGAATTTTCACTTATATGGAGGATTGGTGCGTGAAAGATAAGCAAATCCTCTATTTGATTATTTTCTTAAGCTACATTGAAGGAAAAGAGGACATTACCGAAGTTCCGTGTTGCTTCTTACATAGTCTAAGTAGTATGTTTTGCGGTGTTTTGATCTGTATATTTATGCATTGTCATTAAATAGTGAATGACATTTGGTTTTGTCTCGCTTACATTTGCATCTGAGCCTTGTAGAAATTGTTTGCTTCTACAAATTTTTTTTTGATTCCTTTAGGAGTTTATTAATTAAAGCTTTTTTACTTGATTTTTTCAAACAGCCTGATGGTCAAATGCCTAGTGATAAGACTGTGGGAGGAGGTGATGATGCCTTCAACACCTTCTTCAGTGAGACTGGTGTTGGGAAACATGTCCCCCTTGCCGTTTTTGTAGATTTGGAGCCCACTGTCATCGATGAAGTTAGGACTGGAACTTATCGCCAGCTCTTCCACCCTGAGCTACTCATCAGTGGCAAGGAAGATGCTGCTAACAATTTTGCTCGTGGCCACTATACCAGTAATTTTCTTACCCTGTGTTTGCTATTTTTCTTTTGTCTTTTAATTTTCAATTGCTTACTTCTTATTTTCCCCTTTTACTCAGTTGGGAAAGAGACTGTTGACTTTTGCTTGGATCGCATCTGTAAGCTCGCTGACAACTGCACTAGTCTCCAAAGGTTCCTAGTTTTCAATGCTGTGGGTGGAGGCACTGGTTCAGGTCTTGGATCCCTCTTGCTTGAGCGCCTGTCTGTGGACTATGGCAAGAAGTCTAAGCTTGGATTCACTGTCTATCCATCTCCACAGGTTTTAACCTCTATTGTTGAGCCCTACAACAGTGTCCTATCCACCCACTCTCTATTGGAACACACCGATGTTGCTGTGTTGCTTGACAATGAGGCCATGTATGATATCTGCAGGCACTCCGTTGATATTGAACGCCCTACCTACACAAACCTTAACCGCCTAGTTTCTCAGGTATCTTTTAGTTTTTATTTGTGAACACTTGCTTTCATCTCATAATTGATAGGGTGTTTATTCTAATTTTATCCTATTTCATTTTCAGGTGATATCATCCTTGACTGCCTCTCTGAGGTTTGATGGTGCCTTGAATGTTGATGTGACTGAATTCCAGACTAACTTAGTCCCATACCCCAGGATACACTTTATGCTTTCTTCTTATGCTCCAGTTATCTCAGTTGAAAAGGCCTACCATGAGCAACTCTATTGTAGAGATCACCAACAGTGCCGTTGAGCCTTCGTCCATGATGGCCAAATGTGATCCACACCATGGCAAACACATGGCTTGCTGTCTGATGTATCGAGGAGATGTGGTGCCCAAGGATGTCAATGCAACTGTGGCCACCATCAAGACCAAGCGCACTATCCAATTTGTTGACTGGTGTCCTACTGGATTCAAATGTGGTATTAACTACCAGCCTCCAACTGTTGTTCCTGGTGGTGATCTCGCCAAGGTTCAGAGAGCTGTGTGCATGATCTCAAACTCGACAAGTGTGGCCGAGGTGTTCTCTCACATTGACCACAAATTTGACCTCATGTATACTAAGAGGGCATTTGTTCACTGGTACGTGGATGAGAGTATGGAGGAAGGTGAATTCTCTGAGGCCTGTGAAGATCTTACTGCTCTGGAGAAGGTTTATGAAGAGGTGGGTGCTGAGGCTGATGGAGGTGAAGATGAGGATGAAGGAGAGGAGTACTGAGAGGAGAGTTCTTAATATACCAGTGCAGCGGTGTATTTTGATTTTCATTGTGTCTGACTTTACTATGTTTTTCTAATTTCGAATCTTTTTGCTGTTTCACTTCTTTGTGGGCGGCACAGATAGTGTTTTTCTTCCTGTACTAGACTTCTCAATGATATGAATGTGGCTTCGCTTTTGTGCTTTTAGTTCATGATAACTGCATTATCGCCCTTAGATGTGTTTTGTGCTGAATCGGCTTATATGGTCTTGTCAATCTTGAACACTGTTTGCTTTTTAAGTGAAATGTCTCATGTTTAAGGACCCATTACAATGTGATTTAATTTAATACGTTTGATACGACCTTATTACATAGATATCAATCTTTACCATAAAATATGAAGAGAGTTCATTTTTTTCCATTGCATGCAATTTTACTTTCATATGATTTTTTTTTGAAGAAAATTTTTTATATGTTCTTACCACATAACTCTTTCAAATTTTTATCCCTAGGAAGGATTTTGCTAGTGCTTTTTTTTTTTCCCCCCGTTACTTGTTTAACTTCGGCCACATTTCAAGATTACCTACCCAGTTAGAGTAGATATTGAGGAAAAAGTTCATAAATACCCGTTTTCAAAAAAATATTTCCATAAATACCTATTTTTTATTTTTATTTCACAAATATCAGTTTTTATACCCCTTTTGGAGAAATATAGACAACCAATATTTTATATATGAAACGTAAACTACGGTATACATTTCATGCACCTTTTGGAGAAATATAGACAACCAATATTTTATATATGAAACGTAAACTACGGTATACATTTAATGCATGAAATGTATACCGTAGTTTACATTTTATGAATAAAAATTATACTAAAAATTGGCTCATATTTTAAATTGGCTCATATTTTAAAATATATATCATAGGTCAAATTTATAATGAAAAACGTAAACTGTGGTAAACGTTTATATTAAAAATGTATATCGTTCATATTTTACACATGAAATGTGTACCTCATAGATAAAATTTACATTGTAAATATGGACTATTCATATTTTGCATATAAAATGTGGACCATTAAAACGGATATTTTTGAAAGAAAAATTAAAAACGAGTATTTATGAAAATAAGTTTTAAAAACAGGTACTAGACGTAAATTTCTCGAGGGCGCAACTAAAGCATATGTGGGCTTTACAATATCTGGGCCATAAATGGAATCTGATTGGGCTATTTACAAAATTCTAGGCCTAAGGTACCAAAAATTAAAAAATCCCGGATTGACTGATTTTGTTGAAAAATTCCAGACTGATTTAGAAAAATATCACTTTTTAAAGTATTATTAGAAAAATAACACTTTTAAAAAATATTTAGAAAAATATCATTTTTTCTTTAAATTTGGTATTTTTCAATGGTACTCGAAGTAACCAATTAGGTTACTTAGAGTAACTAATCCAGTTACTTGAAGTAACTATTTAAGTTACCTCAGGTAACTCGACTAGTTATTTTAAGTATCTCATTAATTAATAAAAAATAGTATTTTTTTAAATACTTTTAAAAATAATATTTTTAAAATTAAATTCGAGATTTTTCAGAACAATTTCAAAATACGGAATTTTTCAATTTTTTTGAAAAAATACCATAAAAAATCAAATTTCCTCGAACTGATTCGAATCGAATTTAACCTGGAAGCTCCATTTGGACTTTGTAGACCGCACTAAACTTCCTGAGCTTGCAACTTTATAACAATTGGGGTCCGCTGATACCTTAAAATGTTTCTTTCTAGTGATTACACGTGCAGGTACATAATTAGAGGAGGCATTGGGGAAAGGTCTTATTTGTTTCTATTTCTACTTTTATTTATTTTTAAGGCATCACACGTAACAAAATCGACTTTGACCAGTCTGAAATTTGAGAGGGTGGTCTTCCATGCTCTTAAAACGTTCTTCCCCATAATCTTGCTCCCAACCCATATAATTCATTGCGGTTAAAAATCCTTTTTTTCTTTTTGTTCTTGATTTTCAAGATTTCTTTAATTTTCAACAAAAAACATCAACCATGCCCTTAATCTTAATTTAATGGGTTTAACCATTTCAATTAGAATTAGAGCCCGCAATTCGTATTATCGTGTCGTGTTCGGATCGACACGATTACGACACGACATAATAACGTTCAACTCAAACACGACACGATTAATAAACGTGTCAAAAACTTAAATCCGTGTACGACACGATTAATACACGTATAATACGACACGACACGTATAATCCGTTTAATAAATGTGTCGTGTATCATATTATGACCTATTTGACACGATTATTCAAAATTGACACGATTACTCTAATTCAACACGATTGTACACTAATTAATTTAATTTTACACATGTAAATATGTTTAGAATTAATCAAAATCACATTTAAAATATTAAAATATCAATAAATGTTTCGTATTAGTGTCATATTGACACGATACGAAAACGATCCGTTTAATTAAAAAGGTTACATAGGTCCTTTTTCGGGTTAAACGGGTTGACCCGAAATTCACCCGTTTATTAGACGTGTTATATATATCAATCTGTAATTGATACGAAAATTAAAGGGGTCACTTAAACTCGTTTATTTCATGTTATTTTCTAGTCATATCGTCGTGTTGTGTAGAAAATTATCGATCCTAATTAGAATTGATGTTCCATAATTTTTTTTTATTTAAAAAAATCCCATTTCTTTGCTCGTTGGTGAGAAAAAGAGTCACTCTCAAAAGTTGTCTGACATTACAAGTTCATAGAATTATTTTTGACCAAAACAACATATTTTAACTTCATCGTATGTGTCTGCACCAGCAAGATTCTTTCTTGTTATTCTTATTGTCTCTGTGGTAGTAGTAGTCTTAGGAAATTGAGCCTCTCTTAAGTTGAGTCCAAATATTATTTAATAGTTACAAAATGAAGCTTTAATGCAATACGTATCAAAAAAATAAAAAAGCTATACTTTGCCTAGAACCATTATTTGGCGGCGAAATTAGATTAAAAAATTACATGGTTATTCCCCTGTATTTTTTATCATTATTTGGCGCCGAAATTAGATTAAAAAAATTACATGACTATTCCCCTGTATTTGTTATGGAGTCTACTATGGTGGCTGTATAACTGGTTTCCAAAGAGGTAAGTAAGCTTTTTATTTATTCATTTATTTTTTTGGTGGGCTTTAAAAAGAGAGGGTAAGCTTCAAGTGAAGGAAAATGACTTAAATGACTTGAATGAAAGTACTGATACCAAATTGTTTTTTTTTCAAATAATTTTTTGTACGAACATACAGAGCCAGAAAATGTTGAAAATATGAAAATATGTGAAAAATCATCATTGCCATTTCCAGCCTTATCAGACACATGCAAATTTCTCAAGGCCGTTTTGATTGAAAACAGTAAAGCAGGTGTCAGTCTTGACCTAAACCACAAAGGAAAAACTTCTTTTTTTTTTTTTCCCGGTTAATGCCCACTTGGTACCTCCAGCCTCCTCTTCATTTTTTTTTTTTTTTTAGTTTATAGAAAAAAAAAAATTCAAGCAAGAGGAGGGCAAGTCTGCGACAAGAACAAGGAACCAAGGAAAAGCTGGAAAAAAAAAAAAGGAAGAAGAAAAAAATATTTTACACTCTCTTGATTTTGCATAAGGCATTTGGAAACCTTTTTTTTCTTTTTTTTTTGGAAAACTTTTTTGGCTTGAGCCAATGAACCGACTTTCAACTCGTCACTCTTTTTTAGTATCAACATATTAAGGTACAGGTGGAAACTTTACTCTTCACCTTGTATTGGGCAAGTTCTAGTTGATCAAAAATATTGGTGATATGGAGAAACGGAAGAAGGATCATAAACTAGCTCAAGAACCAGACACAAATGACCTCTCGGTATGGTTTCTCTTCTTTTTTTTTTATTATCCATAATTTTTAGATGAGTTTTATCTGTTCTGTTATTATATTTTATATCCCAGCTCTGAAAAATGCTTTTATTTTTGAGGGGTTAATCTGCTAAATCCTTTCTACTGTTAGAAATTTAGAATATGGTGTTGGCTAGTTTTACCATGGTGGGTTTCACAATCTTTTATCATTTGGGTCTTTTTGTTCTTTTATTCTCACGATTCATGCCCCATTTGACCTATAACAGTAATGATGAACAATTTTTTTTTTCCCCTGTGTCTTGTGCGGCCTCCGTCATCTTTTATTTTTGTTGTCTTTACTATGAAGTTTCATACTTATAACTTCTGTATTAAAACTTGATGATTGAGCTTTACTCACTTTATTTTAAGGGTTCTTAGCATTTGGTTTAAGTAATTGAATAGTCTTAAATTTCATTAAAACAGAACAAGGAAGACCAAAACCAAAATGTGGCACTAGTTGGGAAGAATATCAAAGCTGGTAGCCCTTCAAATGAACATACAACATCAGAAAACAATCAACACCCACCAATTGTTCAGTGGCCATATGCACCTCAAAATGCTGATCAGTCCCCATTGGCATCTAAACCCCCTATTCCCACTCAATCTCATTCACCTATCATTATAAGCCAATGGAATTTTCCCCATCAGCATCAGCAGAGCCTGACCAACCATCAAGTCCAGCAGGGCCAACTCCCATTGAATTATACCCAATCAACACCTCCCTTTTGGTTGACCCAACGAAATGGTCTCGCCTTTTCTGGAATGAATTTACCTGTAACATTTCCTCCGTTTGTTCCCTTTGGAGGAACTGAAGTTACTTGGCAAGCTCCTGCCGTTGGAGGAGGAAATGCATCCACAACTCAACCTCAGGTTTCCAGTTTCTGTTACCCTTTTGGATACTCATTCTCAGGCCTTCCAGGTAAACTTGCAAATGGAGATGATTTATATTGTGCTTGACTAATTTACTGGGAACATATATGATCTTTAATTTTGATTGGAGCAAGGAACCCGTTAAGGGATGTTATGGATTGTGATCTATGCAGTATAAAAGAACATGCTTCTTGTCTTTTTCTGCTAATATTACTTAATTTCTTGACTGTCCTTCGTTTTTCTACATGCTGCAACATGCCTACGTTTTGAGTAATATCAAGATGGAGGTTTTTTGTTTACAGGTCCTTGTGATCCATTATCTTTGTGGGGTCAAGCACAACAACCTCAGCCTCCATGCACATACGCTTTTCCGGGAACATGTAACTACTTTTCCTCAACACCTTCAATAACCCCTAGCAGTTCCGCATCTTCTGGACAATTCTTTCAAAGAGGAATCATCAGGCCACCAATCAAACTTTCTCAGAAGCACCAGCAACTTTGGGATGCTCAAGTATGAAAATTTTTTTCTTCAACCTATGTTTGATATTTAGTATGATTTCATAATCTAGCGAATATAAATGTAAACAAGTGAGTTTTCTGGTTCTGAGGTTATAGTCAGCAGAGAATGTTCAGCTATGGAATGTGATCAATCAATTGCAATCAGAGATAGCTGATTACAGGAGCCGGTTATCAAAGCTTGAAGCAGAAGTTTCTTCTTTCAAGCCAAAAATGGAAGAGCCATCAGATCGAGCTACTGGGACTGCTTTAGCTAGTCAACCATCAAAGAGAGGAAGACCAAAGAAGTCAGTTGCTTCAGTTGATGCGGCAGGTTCTCCTGCTGAGTCTCTTCCCCGAGCCAGAGGTAGAAAACCAGCCACATCTAAGCTTCAGTCTGATATCAAAGCACATATTTTTGAGAAGGTCGTTCTTCATAAGGTTGAAGGTAAAGACAAAGCGTGTCTGTCCACTGCTATTATAGAGCAAGGGAACAATGAAAACATGTCATGCAATGCTGTGCACGCTGGTGGCAATGTGGAGATTAATGGAAACAATCTGATGATGCCTGCATTTACCAATCAAGCTCATCTCCAAATGTTCGGAATTGGACTTGCTCCCTCTTTGGAAATCAAAAGTAGTGATGACAAGGAATCAAAAACTGCCTACTCGATCCTTTCTCAGCAAGCTACAGTAATGAACACCAAGAGCAGCTCCGCTGCTTATATGAGTGCAACAATTAGTGGGAATCTTGGCTGGTCTACCAACGTTACTTCTGAAGAATCTGGGAGAAACATGTTGAGTAAAGGCTCTCAGGTTTTCTACGACAATGGTAGCGTAATCAGACAAGAAGGAAAGCTTATTCCTGGATGGAGCTTTGTGACTGAAGAGGATGCTTCAGAAGAACTTGAAGATGCTGTGATAGGATCAACCAAGGATGAAAATGACGAAATGGAAGAAGATGCTAGCTCAGGAGCCGAAGATATTTCTCAAACAAAAGATGATGGTGCCTACAATGTAGATGGCGCAGTACGGACTAGCCCCAAAGGTCTTCCTACACTAAATAACTGGTGATAGAATCAACTTTTCTTTCTTAACTCACACGTTCTTTTAGTTGAATTAGGATATGGTGTCTTAGTCAAGAAACAAAAAGAAAAATGAAAAGAATTATTAATTGTTAATGAACAATTCTGCGTATTTGGTTTAACTTTCAGTATAGAGAAAGTTTGGCCTAAAATTTTGTAGAGAGCAGGATGTTTTTAGCTGTGTAACATTTAGTAGACATTAAAAGGACGTTAATTGGAACAAAGCGTCTGCAAATTCTATCCTACTTTTGTTTAAACTGTTATCTACAGTGAAAATCCTAACTACCTATGATTATTTGCTTATAAGCAGTGACTTTCATGAATAACGAGCTAGCATGAATGTGTCCTTTTGTGACCAGGGAAGTATGGAGGATAGATAGTGTGCTGACTTTACAGTAAAGACTGGAAAACCAAAATCTTGCAAAAAAAACTTACATGGGTGATTAGAGCTGTCAAATGTGTCTTGCAGTGCTGGCATGACCTATTTAAGTTGGGTACAAATGTGCTTTCGTGCTATGCCAAGCACGACCCATATGTTAGTCATATCATGTCATGCCTGAAGTTCAAAATTACTTGCCCGACATGGTCCCTTGGCTCATGCTTTAACGTGTCGTGTTGTACCAACTCACGTGCCTAGACTTGCCAATCTATTTGGGCTAAAATTGGCCCATTTGTTTAGTAAATTATATTAATTTTAGTTGTCATTTTTATGATTTTTTTTTCTTTCCAAATCATTCAAATGTACATAAAATAAATAAAGTGGTAAATTAAATCTAATACTTTAACACCAAAGAAAAACTAATTAAAAAACTTAAGAAATATTTTGCATATCACAATTGATTATAGATTAAGTGTCTCTTAATTAGGTTAACACTTATCTATTGAAAACTTATCTATAATAATATACATGTATAACATGCTAGCATGTCGTGCCATACCAATGGACCGTGTCGTGCTGTGCTTATAGGCGTGTCGTGCTGTGCTTATAGGCGTGTCATGCGTGCTGAGCTCATCGTGCTAACTTATAAGCTTGGCACAACCCATACAACTGGACTGTGCTTAGTACGACCCGCATTTTGACGTGCCGTACTTAAGTAGTGTTGTGTAGTACTATGTTATGCCGCCGGGGTAATAGGCTGACCACTTTAATACTCTAATAGTGATGTGACATCATTTTTAGCCACATAATTTTTAAATATTGTGGTCCCAATTTAAAATAAGAAGTAGTTAAAATACATGCCACATCAAACCAGTTTGGTAAAGCTGTAGATTTTAAAGAAAATACTTTTAGTTGTACTGAAAGAAATATCCGTTGTAGCATAAAGTAGTAGAGTGTTTGGTAAACTATAATTCTAAAGTATGCTGACTTCAAAAAGCTGTATTAAAATGTTTGGTAAACTATACAGCTGAATTGTTGTGTAAATATAAAATGACCAAAATAAATATTATTATACCAATTATGCATATTTTGGAAAGGGCTTATTATTATTTTTTACACTTATGCATATTTTGTACATACTAAACATATTAATACTTTTTTTAAAAAAAAAATTGATATAAAAATAAATTTAATTAAATTAGGTACTTAATTAAATTTATTTTATTTTATTTTAATTTACTTTATTTTTATCTGAATTTAAAATTTTAACAAAGAATCAATTTAACTACTTCAAAATAACTAATGTGAAGAGTATTTTACCCAATTATGATTTAAACATATTAATAATTTTTTTAAAAAAAGAATTGACATGAAAATAAACTCAATTAAATTAGTTACTCAATTAAATGATTGACATTTTTGCTTTTAAGTGAAGGTATTTGAGTCATTATGATTTATTCATTAAAAGATAGCACAAATTTCTGCACAATCTAAAACTCAAGGCCAGCTTTGTCTTTTAGCTTTAGCTTTATAAAAAATTATTGAATAATCTAATTTTTAAGTTTTTACCAAACATCTTTCGGCCCACAAATTATTCAAAAAATACTTTTAGCTTGTTAAAAAACTAAACCAAACTGGGCCATTAATTAGTATAAAGTTTTGGTGCAAAATTTTGCTATCTCTACCATTACCCGTTAGTCATGAATAAGTCTAAGGGGAAATTAGAAAATATACGGTATTTTTGAAAAAAATTAGAAAAATATGGTGCTTTTGTATTTTTTACGGTACGGTTTTTATTAGAAAAATACCGTTTTTTAAAAAATATTTATAAAAATACCATTTTTTTAAATAGTAACTAGTTTCTAGTAACCAGTTTCCAGAAACTGGTAACTTGTAATCGAAGATATTTATAATTGGTGTATAACTGGTAACTAGTCTCCAGTAACTAGTTTTCAGAAATTGGTAACCAGTAACTATTTTAAAAATGGTAATTTTCTAAATATTTTTTAAAAAGTGAATATTTCCCTAATTAAAATCGTACAAAAATTAGAAAAAATTCTAACTTCCGTATTTTTGTAATTCTTTTCGGTTTTTGTAAGTATAAGTGTTAGAAACCTAAGTCTAATCAATGACCTATAAAGTATAAACCTTTATAACGGGCCATATTGGACCCTGTTATAAGAGGGGCTTCTTTCATGGATAGCAATTCTAAAAAAGGATTAAGTTGCCATATGCCGCTTTTTGGCTAATTAAATAAACATAACAACACTAAAACTTACCTCCTTGTACGAGGAGAAATACAATTCTACCTCTAAATACATCTGATTCAACGTTTCTTATTCTTCTTAAACTGCCTCTTCTTCCTTTTCCAACCTCTCCTCATGGCCCAACCTCAAGCTCAAGCATCTTTCCATCTCTCACAACCGCTTCGCCCGAAAACTTGTCTCTAGGATTTCGATGTCTAGACCAGCAATCTCTCAAATGAGATACCCATATGGCTAAATCCAGATTCCCGGCTCCCGGCAATGAAGATCACCGGAAACAAGCTACTCATGGTTGCCCATTAAAAAAAACAAGGGAAAAAACTCAGTGCTACGAAGGTTAGTCTTACTCTTATGGCAATTTTCTTTAGAAAAACTCGCCAAAAAAGCAATGAATATAATCCTGACATCCAAAATTTTTACTCAACCCAATTATCTTAAGTAATAAAAGGTTTTTTTTTTTCCCCATAAATCGCACTTATGAAGTATGAACTTTGCCTTATATAGCACCTTAATTACTATCTTTTCAAACATAGCACTTTTGAATATTTTTTAACAAGAAACCGTGATTAGTTGAGTTGTCTTACTAGACTAGTTAACTTGTTTTAAAGAACTAGTTGGGTTGTCTTATGAGATTAGTTGGGTTGTTTTATGTGACTAGTTGGGTTGTCTTATAAGACTAGGTGTGCTACGTCAAAGGGAAACTACACTAGATATCCTTTTTTGATACCCAATGTTAACATATATCACTTTCCTATTTGTTGAACATAAATGCCCCTCTTCTCAAACATAATTTTTGGGAATCCAATTTTACCCTCTAAAATCAAACAATAGAAACAGAAGTAATAATTGGACTCCCTTGGTCATAGTCTTACTCCTGTCAATGCTAAGCGGTTTGGCTAAAAGTATTCGTAGCTTGAACATTATAATCATTAGCTATTCTGCCACTACCAAAGAAAATGGTGATAAAATTCCATTAAAGTGTTTGGGCTCTTATTATATGCATGGTTCATCAATTTCTTTTATGGGTTCCGTCTGTTTCACTTTTCCGATTTTTTATTCCTTCTTCCTGATTTTGTTCTTTTTCTTGTTTGTTTTTCTATTTGGAAAATTAAAACAAGTAAATAAAATTTTTCATAATAGTGGTAAATAAATGATATACCATCTCATAATAGTAGTAAATAAGTAATTTACTACGGATATAATGGTACATGTCACCGTCTATCAGTGATATATTTTTTCTAGTCACGGTAAACAAATAATATAACACTTCATAATAGTGATAAAGAAGTAATTTACCATGGGTATAATGGTAAATATGTCACCATCTATAAGTGATAAAGTTTTTCAAGTCAGGGTAAATAAATGATATATCACCTCATAATAGTGGTAAATAAGCAATTTACTAGAGGTAAAATGGTAAATATGCTATCGCCAATAAGTGATAAAATTTTTCAAGCTATGGTAAATAAATTATATACTACACCATATTAGTGGTAAATAAGTAATTTACTAGAAGTATAATGGTAAATATGCTACCGTCAATAAGTAATGAAATTTTTCAAGCTATAGTAAATAAATTATATACCACCCCTTATTAGTGGTAAATAAGTAATTTACTAGGGGTATAATGGTAAAGATACCACCGTAAGTCATAGTAAATAAATTATATACCACCTCTTAATAATGGTAAATAAGTAATTTACCCGGAGTATAATGGTAAATATGCTATCGTCAATAAGTGACAAAACTTTTCAAGTCATGGTAAATAATTTATATACCACCTCTTAATAGTGGTAAATAAGTAATTTATCAGGGGTATAATGGTAAATATGCTACTGTCTATGAGTGAGAAAATTTTCAAGTCATGGTAAATAAATTATATTCACATCTTAACAATGATAAATAAGTAATTTACCAAGGGGTATAATGGTAAGCACAAATTATTACTACTAAAAAGGAGATATATTTATTCATAAAATCAAAAAGGAACATGTACTAAACTATATGTTCAAAAAAGGGATATTTTTGTTCAATCCCCTTATTTAAATGATAAGGGCAT
Source organism: Trema orientale (assembly GCA_002914845.1). NCBI lineage: Eukaryota > Viridiplantae > Streptophyta > Magnoliopsida > Rosales > Cannabaceae > Trema > Trema orientale. The sequence continues at coordinate 36,901 of JXTC01000068.1, forward strand.
TATTTGGAAGATCATATTAAAAATTGTTAATAAACAAAGTACTAATGGGCTAATTTCCTCCATAATAAATCGTTAATAAGGCTGATCAATGACCTTTATTCTTTGAGATTCTCATAAAAATACAAGCCCAAAGTCCAAAAATTTGAAAAATCCCCTATGACTTTTTTTTTATTTTGTGAAATTTATGGGGTTAAGTAGGCAATTGCCACTTTTTTCAAATGTTTAACTAAATTGACCACCACCATTAGATTTTACCACTTTTGGGAGGAAATTAATCAAGAATCTATCAAGAATTCATCAAGAATGCATCAAGAATGCATCAAGAATCTATCAAGATCACCATCGACGTCAAGAATCTGTCAAGAATCCATCAAGAATCTATCAAGATTGTCAAGAATTCATCAAGAACCGATCAAGAATTCATAAAAAAAGTGGTATGGTAGTAGATTTAATTAATAAGGAAGAAAAAGTGGCTTCTAGCTAATTTTTTCAAATTTATGCCTTGTACGGTATTTTCAGAAAAACAAAATTAGAAAAATACAATGGATTCTATTTTTTTAGACCTGGTACTGTTTTTATTAGAAAAATGCAATTTTTAAAAATATTTAGAAAAATACTATTTTTTAAAATAGTAACTAGTAACCAGTAATCAGTTTTCGAACACTAGTAACTAGTAACCAAAAGTATTTACAACTAGCAACTGATAACCAGTTTTCAGATATTGGTAACTAGTAATCATTTTAAAAATAGTGTTTTTCTAAAAAAATTAAAAGTGACATTTTTCTAATAAAAACTATACAGAAATTGGAAAAAAAACCTAACCTCCTTATTTTTGTAGTTCTTTTTGGTTTTAAAGGTAAAAGTGTTAGAACCACCTCCCCCTCCCCGTCCTCTATATTTTTTAAATATCTCACGTTTGTTTTGAAAAACACCGGTTTTAAAATTTTATTTTGAAAATACTACTTTTGAAATTTATTTATAAAGATACCACTTTCTTCTTCAAAATTGTTATTGTCAAAGTACTTGAGGTAACCCTTCTTCTAAAATGACTTTCAAAAATGATATTTTTCTAAATTAATTAGGGATTTTTCAAAAAATCACAAAATTAGACCATCCAAGACTTTTCCCCCTTTTATTTTTTTCGAAATTTTACCATATAAAATCAGATTTCCTCTTATCCTTTTATTGAGCCATATTAGACCCTAAAAATGCGGTCTAAGAACTTTAAAAAAGCGGGAAAAAAAAAAAGTTGGGCTCTTGGCAATATGAGCAAATCTTGGGCGTCTGTATTTCACATAATGTATAGTCAGCATATTAGTATATATACCAATAATAAATATATGTTTTACGCATTATAAATACTAATATAGAGAGTTTATAAACTGAAGTTAGTATCTTGGAGTAAAAACTGATATATTCGACCAATTAGCTATTAAGAAGTTGGACATTAACACAAAAAATAGTGTAAAACAAGAATACCCACTCTAATTTTTCAAGAAGGATGATATGACTAATGAAAACAAAATGAATCTCATTTAAGACAGGGAAACCCCACAAACTTAACTGAGGGACAATTTGGCCTATAAACCAGTTGAATTCATTAGAGTTGGAAAACTGAAAAAAAATCAAGAAAGCTTGGCAGACATGTCACGAGTCACGAGTCATTAGCACCGTATATTTAAGGTCGGTTTGGTTGGTAGCTGACGCCGTAGTACAATGGTCAATGAGGCAATCACCATGAGATGATGAGAGAACAAAAAGGGTTGATCGATTTGATCATATGGGATACGCTAACGTGTAAAGTCCTTATATGAAAGTCCAAGAGATCTAGAAGGTTCAAGAGCATGGCATTGAATTTTTGCACCATTTACTACTAGTCCTACTAATGCATAAATTCTGGTCTTAGGGGAAGAAATTCGGTACACATTAAAGGACTGCTAAGCAAATTTATGTCACTTTCACCAACTTTGAAAACCAAGCCAGCTAGTGTCGTGTCCTTGTGTTACAATTTGTCGATTTTGTTGCATATGCAATTATATATTATATGGCCTTATTTAAATATTAGTCCCTTGTTGTCATTCGCAGTGAACCTTTGTAAATCACCGGTCTTCCATATTCCTGTAAAAGTATAATCCAAACAACTTGACATAGAAAAAGACTAGTTTGGTAGAGAAACACATGGGTTTAATGCCATGTCGGTATATTGATGCCACTAAACGTTTTGGTGCATTTCAAATGTCACTATGTATGTATATATATATATATATATATGAATAATTATGGTTGCCAATTCAATGGTATTTTTTTTTCCTTATGTGTAGGTATTTTTTTCAGCTGTTAGATATGGTGATCCAATAGCTATAATGAGGTGTATGAAAAGATGTGCATCATTAATACTATTTCTCTCTTATTTTTTATTATAAAAAAATATGTATTATAAATTTTTATTAGCCAAAATAATACCTATGTATAGGTAAAAAAAAAATACCTACTGAATTGGTGGCCATTAATTATATATATATATATATATATATAAATATGGGCATCAATCTAGTAGGTTTTTTTTTTTATACCTATACATAGGTATCATTTTGGCCAATGAGAATTTATCATGCACATTTTTTTTACATTAAAAAGTAAGAGAGAGAAAAAATATTAATGATGCATGTCTTTTTATGCGTTTCATTATAGTCATTGGATCACCATTAAATAATGATCTAACGGCTAAAAAACAAAATATCTACACATAGGTAAAAAAAAAAAAAAAACCCACAGGATTGACAACCTATATATATATATATATATCTGGTGACATTTCAAAACAATGTGTGTGAAATGAGTGTCATCTTTTTCTATTTAGAGTGATTATACTTACGTCATCATTCATTTACTATTTCAATAAAACCCTAGACAAGTTTTTTTTAAAGCATTAATTTAATAATTTATTATTTACAAAGAGATGGATAAACCTTAATAATAAGAGTAATGCTATAGAGTACCAAAGTTGTCTAACACCACAATGACGTGTTAATCTGTTGTTTATGATTCTGATTAATAAATTTGATCCTCACATGAACCCCATCTAAAATATAATTATAATTAATTAGTAACAGACTCACACATCATGTGGTATTGGACACCATACAATGTCTTATAATATTACTCTAACAATAGAGGTGAGTATGATTAGAGTTAAATCTGTGACCACGACATACACCTTTAATTAATTAATTATTTAATTTAATTTTTGCTGGAAGCCCCCGGAACGCCCATGGGGGAACAGATAAGATTAAAAGGAAAGAAAATACGACCAGTTGGTGGCTAATGCCACTCTAGAAGGTCACTACAAACTTCAGCATGGAGATTACAAACATTTAAATCCCCAAAACGGTTAAGGTGATCAGACCACGTGGTTACATTATGAACAAAGAAATTGATAATTCTAGGAATCTTCACAGCTACCCATCCATTTAGAGAATATATAAAGATTCCTATCAGCTTCTGAGATGCTTTCTACGTTCCATCTATCCTGAAGAGTTAAGGCTAGAGATAATGGTCTTAGAGATCGTCACCCTCTAGAATACATAATGACTAACCTACATTCAACACACAATTAACAGCCAGCAAAGCAGCCGATCGAGCGAGGCTTCTCCCATCACAGAATCAGGGGAATTGATTTTCTCAGTCCTAACAAGACAAATTGAACCATGAGAGTTCCAAGCAACAATTGAAATAACCGAGTGTAATTCTCTAGCAGCCACATCAAAATTGATTTTAGAATACGATCAGTTAATTAGCTATATATATATATATATGCATATTTTAGAATATTTTTGTGACCTCATTAGGAAATTCTTCAAATAACTTTGAGCGTGCTAACTTGAATGATCTTGCTTATGATCAATTTAACGAGTCGTTGAGTCAATATGTTTCTGAATATATGTTATCCTCGTGGTTCAGCCTATTAAAATATTCTAAGATATCTTATAAATGTGTTCATGCATGCACATGCATGGTTACTATGCCTCTGACCGATTCATATAACTACTAGCTAAGTCGTATTTAAGTTTCTTCAATTGGTCATAAGTTCCCTAAATCGGTATTCTAAGCCTCAAACACATAATAAAATATCAGACTATATATGTCGAGCACCTACAGCTCTGCCTTCCAAAATCCACAGACCATTATTAAGTTCATCTTTAATTGGTCTGCCTATATGAAGATGCACAAACCCTAAACTGCACCCACACAATTTGTGATAGGTGTCTCTTTCCCAAGGTTTTTATAAAAAGATAGTCCTATTTTCTTTATGTGTTTTTTTCCCTTTAATGTTCGTAAATTAGTAAATTTTCACAAGAGGTAAATGTATACTTTACTTCTTGTAAATGGATCATAGTTACAGCAGAGTAGATTAAATTGGAGAGCAAAAGCAATTAACAAATATATTTTTGAGTATAAGGAAAATACTAAAAATCTTAAATCTGTTTTTACAAAATACCATTTTCAATATTGTGTTTTTACAAATACAAAATATATTGCTCAGTTTCTCAAGTTCAGTCATATTAATTTATCGCTTGGGTCATATTTGGTCAAAACTATGTTGTGAAAGGACACTTTAGAGCCAAAATTAGTCAAATAGTCTAACTACATATTTCTTTAACCCTACAACTGCAAACCCCAAATTGTTGAAAGGAATTTGTATTATCTTTTAAGAATAAATTTGAGTATTCACATTTAAGTTGTTTGAAAGTAGGTTTCATAGATAATTTGATCATTTGGCCGGAGACACTTAATTCATTGTCTAATAAAATTTGTCAATAGCTTTGATCACATTAATTTGATAAACCAAAGGGCTGCGTTATGCGAAACATGCGATCGAAATTGGTATTAGCAAAAACACGAGATATTTTTTATATTTTCTCTTGATTATTTTATTTGGCAAGTACTATATCAACTAATTCTCACCAATAAGAATAGAACACGTAAGTAATTTTTTCATCTCAATTCTACAAATAATATTTTGGAGTTTTTTAACAAAATAACCGAATTTTTGGCCTATTTTAAGTAATATTTGTTCTTAAAATGCGATAACAAAATAATCACTTTATATATCAAGTGTACTAAATTAATATACTCAATACATAAATTAAATTAGTATATAAAAAAATATATTAAATATAAAAATATATATGCTCGATCATTTAGATATTAATAGAGAAAAATGAACATTTATTTAATCGAAGCGTAAAACAAGGACACTTATTCTAATTTCCTAACATTTTATTTGATTCGTTTAATAATAATGTCTCATCATATTTGTGTTCGGAAAAAAAAAAAATATCTCGTCATATTCGTCCACTTGTGAACGTACCTTTTAAACGTAGGACAAGTTTTCTCTGTCGTTTGGGCTCATGGTTACCTAGGCGTTTGGCTATCAACGATAAACTTTTGGCCTACAATAATTACCTGGATAAATGATTGGTTGAATGATTGAAATCCATTGCACTATGTTTGATATTAAGCTGAAGTCCAATTTAACCCGATTAAGCTTTTTCTCTATCTGGCTAGTCATGTCGATCCTTTCTCTCTAATCAACCTTTTCCAACTACTCTCTCGCATCATTTTGCTTAAGATAATCTACTTTAAACAAGTTTTTTCTATTATCCTTTGTCCCACTTTCCACCATCAATTTGGTAACTATTCACAAGCATAAATCACTATATATGTCTCATAAAATCCAGACCCATTACCAATTATGTATATTATCTATAAACACAACCATATTATGATATTAGTATATGGTTTCGATTCAAAGGACAATAACTTCTCAGATCGAATTATATCTATTAACCCACTCAATCTTTCAAGGGGCCAAGTATAGTAGCTAAATTCTTTTGGAATATATATATATATATATTTATATTTATATATGGCATCTAATTGATTGCTAACACCATACTAAATATGCACATGATATTTTTACATTTTTTTTTTATACAAGAAATAATTTTTTTTTTTTTTTTTAAAAAAGTGGGGCTTAACTAATGACCACCACTTACTACAAATTAAAGGAAAATGGCACACACACACACACTACCAAGGTTTGAACCCCTGACCCCCCCAAACACACACACACAACCCTCAAACCTTGGACCAACTGAGCTAACCCCAGTTGGCTTTATACAAGAAATAATTGTGTACACACGACGCAACAAAGAATCATATAAATGTCAACGCTAGCCCCACGTGAATTTGTTACGTTCCATTCCACACGCCCAATTCTCCTCATCAAAGAAAAACCACCTACTCTCTCCCCTTCTCAAAGACATACGAGTGTATCCATATTATATAGTCCAGCTATCTTTCCAATTTTTTTTTCTTCTTTTTTTATTTTGAACTATAATGAACACAACATTGATTTTGATACATCTTCGTTTAATCAGAACTGTTAATTTTGCCATTCTATAATAAAACTTACATGAGTGTATACACCGTTAATATACACATGCTTAATCAATATCTTTAATTTTTTTTTTTAAAGACAATATCTTTAATTTGAGTCCTAACATATGCGTGTACCACATCATTATTTAGTAGACATTTTCTTTTAACTTATCTTATCTATTTTTCTTTTTTATCCGCTAGTTTATTTATTTAATAGTTATAATAATTTGAATAGTTGAAAAAAAAAATAATAAATACACGTTATTTAATTTTTTTTCTTTATCTCTTTACTTTTTATTATGAAAAAATATATTTGGATAAAATAAATTAAAAAAAATAGCTACTGAAGTTAGTCCCCATATATATAGAATTACGTTTTTTTTTTTTTTTTATGAAAAGAAAAAATTGGTAACTCGCTTTTCAGGTAAGTAAACTATCATTACCATAGGAGAGTCTCTCTCTCTCTCTCTCTCTCACTACTATCCTCTTCCTAAGGCTTCGGGGAAAACAGACTCTACTATGCCTTACCTTCTCTACTTTCTCCTTCAAATTCGAATTTTCTAACAAACCAAACAGACTCGAGAAAATCACAATTCAATCTCATATCTTTATTCTTTCTCTAATGTCCACAACAACAACAACAACAAACACAGACTGAGATAATCAACACCTCAAATCAAATCAAATCAAATCAAATCATGATGATCACCGCCAAGCCTCCAAATAAGCCTTCATCAAAAACCACCGCCACCGCCACCGCCACCACCAAGCTCGTCTGCTTCTCCTTCGCCGCATACGCCAAAACCCTAATCTCTCAGCTCCGCTCCTCCGACGTCCCCGTCTCCGGTGGCCTCTCCGACGTCGAATTCGCCTCCGTCGAGTCCGTCTTCGCCTTCTCCTTCCCTCCCGATCTCCGCTCCATCCTCCGCGAAGGTCTCCCGATCGCCTCTGGTTTTCCCAACTGGCGATCTTCTTCTCCGCAACAGCTTCACATTCTCGTCAACCTCCCCATCCTCGGCCTCCTCAAGCAAATCTCTCGCCGCAACTTCTGGTTCGAACGCTGGGGGCCTCTTCCCGACGACGCCAATCGAGCCTTGGAGATAGCCAGGAACCGCTTGAGCAAGGCGCCTGTCCTCGTCCCTCTCTACCGGAACTGCTACATTCCGGCTACGCCGAACGCCGCCGGCAACCCGGTCTTCTACGTCGACGGCGAGGACGTCCGGATTCTGAGCTACGACATTGCCGGATTCTTCCAAGAATTCGAGTTCTTGAACGGCGGCGGCGGCATCCGGCGGCGGAAATCGAGGGTCAACGCGGCCCCGGCGTGGGCGGCGAAGGCGGCGCGTGAGATCGAGTTCTGGACGGAGGCGGCGGAGGCGAGGAGGAGGAGGGCGGCGGAGGCGCGCGGCGCGTGGTGGAGCGGGGCCGGGCTGGGCGCGTGCCTGGAGGAGGTGTTCTGGAGGCTGAGGGAGGGAGGGTGGAAGGAGGAGGAGGTGAGGGAGATGATGATGATGGACGCCTGTGATGATCCCGCGAAGAGTGGGGAGACCGTTATCGGGGGAGGGGGCTTGGAGGAGGGCGTGGCGTGGCACGTGCGGGCCCTCTCGATGGTTTTGTTGCGTGCGGGGTGGACCACCGAAGATGTGGTGTACTCGCTTGATCTCCAAAACGACAATGGGGAGGCTGCCGTTTTGGACGGGAAGCCTAAGCCCGTTGCCCTTGAATTCCAGCATCAGCAGCAGCTTAATTGCTGCTCTGAGCTGAGTGATCATCGAGAGATCAGCAGCATCGAGCGGCTGATGCACCTGCAGTCCCTTGAGGTCTGACTTTAGTGGGACCCACATCCGTACTTGCCTATTTGGTGGTGACTTTCATGCTCGCCGTTGGATTTTGTTCATCACATACTTAATATACATATTAGTCTTTATTTCTCTTTTGGGACAGACGTTCTGACATTTAATTAATTGTAAATATGTTTTTTTTGTGTGCAAATAAAGGCTATATAAAACATACAGGTGTATATGTCCTTTTGTAGGCACAATTTTTTGTATGTTGATTAATGATACTATTATTTGATTATTACTAATAGAAAGGGCCAATAGAGACACCCAAAATTAGATTTAGAATTTGATTAATGCAAAGAAAGGGTCATTATTTGCTATCCCAACACGACCCTTTAATACAGTGGGATTGACACTCAATTACTATAATTAACACTTAATATTATTATGGTGTACAAAATGAATTGTGTGTGTGTATATATATGTATATTATATAAACAGCAGTTATCCATTGTGATCTCTAAAATTTGAATGTTCTAATTTATGTATTTAAAATTGTTTGGTATGGCTATACTCTTGATTGTCCAGTGCGGAAGACAGCAATTCCCATGTGTTTGAGAGTTAAATTAATTCTCCATTTATTTGTTAAGTACAAACAAAATAAATAAGGAGAATGGCTTTTTACATTTGCTTACAATGGGCAGTTATGATATGAAATTAGGTTGGGAATCAATATTACTGTTTGGGTTTTTAGTTTCGGATTAAAGTTATAAGTTTGCCTTTTGTTTCACTAATTTTCATTTATAGCAATGAGTTTTAATCAAGATTTTTTTTCCATCGAATAAAATTCCTAATTTTCTAAAAGAATTAAATCAACTGTTATTTATGAAAATGTCCCTATAAAATTAAATGCCTTCAAAACACTGCAACTTTCAAGATAACCTTCCATCCAAAGGAATATCCCAAATTACTATTCTTTCCCCTTTCTATTTAGAAAAGTCTAAAATGTTTTCCTCTTTTACTATTACATTTATACCGTGTTTAGACTACTTACCTAACTGGTAATATTCCCGAGGGTAATTTAGTGTCCTTCAAAAGGAAACATAAAGGAAAAGGTCACAGACTTGTAATTCTAGAATTATGAAAAATGGGGAATTGATTGTAATTTTCAGAGGTAGATGGATAAAGTTGGTAAGAAAATCACAGCCAGTAACCAATAAGAGCTTTATATATCCCAAATTAACCAATGTCATATAAAATAAATGTGCAAAAGTTATTTTCTATCATAGAACAATCATCTAAATAGTTCTGAACATGTTGTGAGAACTTCTATATATGACCAATTCACTATCAAATTTTTATAGCGGCTGAGTTATTTCTTTTTTATTTTGGTTAAAAATGCAAATATTTCTTTGACAAGATTCAATATTTATAACAACAACATACCGTACTCCCATCTGATCAGTTGTTAACTCAGAGAACACATTATTCATATTCTAGTACTCCATTTCGTGGACTCAATTTGTTTTGAGAAAAGCAGCTAACAAACAACTAACAAGCATCTAAATCTAATAGAAACATCTCACAAAAAAGAAAACACTCAATTAACCGTCGACAAAGATGCAGCATGCATGCAACATAGTTGTCATAAAAAAATTTGTCGACAAAGCAAAATAATTGTATTTCTTTTCCTTTCAATTTTATTGCGTGATTCACTAATCTGGACCGTCTATTTACAAAGAACTCATATTTATGCGAATGCACAACTATGATCTATCTGACGTGGCACAACCACTATGGCATGGTATACTACTTCAAAAAGAATAAAATAAAATGAAATAAAAATCCGTGGCCTGCAACTTCTTGGGATCCGGTCCAATGGCTGTGATTCTTCGGGGCCACAATGTCAACCTCAAGAATAGATGTTTGGTTTTAGGTCTTCGTCAAAAAATGGACGTGGGAACCCAAGGGCTGCCCAAAAGTCATACAAACCGACCCAAAGATATTATGCAAAATTCAACCCTAGTCCCATTCTTTGGCTTCGGCCATGTCTTTATCGGTCATTACCTGCCCATGCTTATTCTAAGCTTCTACGTTTGTTTTTATTTGGGATTTTGTGTTTTTCGCCGATCTGCGGAATAGAACCTTCTATGACTAATGATCTATGAGCACTTCGCCCTAAAATGTTGTTTAGTTTCCTTTTAACAGTTTGATTCTCCGACTTAGTTGAACTGTTTTCTTAAACTATTTCTTATTTTATTCTTTTTGGCTGAATGAGTTTGTTTTTCTTTTTGTTGTTTTTATAGTCATTAATCAAACTTTGGTTTCGTTAAGAGGATGTTGACATGGTGTAGAATACTATGGCCCTACACATAACTTGAACTAAGTTTGGTATATATAATAATTATATCGTACAGTTAGGTATTGCATTTGGTATATATAAAATATGCAGTTAGGACTTAGGAGTGAGGAGCAGTGTTGTTTATGTTAGTAGCTAGATACTGTTTTTGACTAGTATAATATTGCTTATATATATGATAGATACCGCAAGAACTAAGGCTGTAATGCATGCTCCTCAAAAGATAAGAAAGTATATATTCTTATGGAGTATAAAATTTATCGTTAGTATCGTATTGACGTGTATTTATTCTACTGATCTCCCACTCCATCTCCATAGAAGCTGGACCACCAGTTTTGACTCGACGAGTCAGCAAAACTCGACGAAATCTCTATTTTGGCAAGATCCTTTCTCCTACGTACACTGCAATTTATATGCAGCTTTTGTCTATGCGCCTTTTTTATGTGATTCCAAGCCCATCTCTCTCTCTCTCTCTCTCTCTATATATATATATATATATATATGTAGATGCATATTTTACGTGGATATATATACCTAGACTTTGTATTATTGAATTTTAGCTGTGTTTAGTCGTCTTATGTGGATCTTTCTAACTTTATGGTTTTCGAGAAAATGACGAACTTCTCATGCAACACTCGACTATATTTTTGGGTAACCCGCTAGAGGCCAAGAACTCATATCGGTCAGTTTGGCCGCTTTTAAACATAGACGGATGGACCAATGAGGGTATTGGGCGGAATCCTTACCACTCTTTATTCTTCTCATATAATGGCTAATCTCGTTCTCAGTTACTAAAAGTCATTGGTCTTAGTCAAACAAAAAATATGAAACGATGTTGTTAAGAGCTTTTTTTTGTTCTTTTTTTTTTTTTTTTGAAATTTAATAAAAAGAAGTGCAAAACTATACTCTTGCCCTTGGGCCAGATCAGCCCTCATTGGAACATCCGTACATTTCAACAATTAGTAATGGGAACCATGATAGTACTGAAAACCCATATAACATGTCGATAAAAATTAACCATATATAGGCCAACTGCTGACAATTGATGCTCAAGTAGCTTAATGTAGACGTATTAATTAGGGGCAAATTAGGCGCCATTCTAGAAAAAAATTACAAATTTACAGTGAGCTCAGTTTTTTATAGATTCGGCACGGCATTATACGGAAAAATACCACTTTTTTCAAATTTTTTAGAAAAATATCATTTTTTTAGAATAGTAACTAATAATCAGTTTTCGAACACTGGTAAATAGTTTCCAAAATATTTATAACTGATAACTAGTAACCGATAACTAGTTTTTAAACACCGGTAACTAGTAACCATTTTAAAAGTGGTAGTTTTTTAAAAACTTTTTAAAAAGTGGTATTTTTAAAAAAAAGCTATACTGGAATTGGGAAAAAAAAAAAAAAAACTGACTCACCATATTTTTGTAATTTTTTTGTGAAAATGTTTTCAGAAAAGAATTAGAAATATGTGGTAGGCTCAGTTTTCTTTTAGATTAGGAACTGTATTTTTTTAGAAAATACAATTTTAAGAAACGTTTTTAGAAAATTGTCATTTTTAAAAATAGTTTTCAGTAACCGATAACCTATTTTCGAGCACTTGTTACCAGTAACCAAAAATATTTATAACTGGTAACTGATAACCGGTAACCAGCTTTCAGATACTAGTAACAAATAACCATTTAAAAATAGTATTTTCCTAATCTTTTTTAAAAATGGTATTTTTCTAATCAAAGCGGTACATGAATTGGAAAACAATCTGACCCACCGTACTTTTCTAATTCTTTTTGCTTTTATTGCTTTTATTGGTAGAAGTGTTAGAAACTTTTTTTTTTTTTTTAGGTGGAAGTGTTGAAAACCTGTACCTCGGAGTAGTTTGAAGTGTAGAATTGGGTACGGCCCTGCACACTTCTCATTGGCATGGATCGGTCTTGGACTTTGAAGGGCCCATGTTGGGCCTAACTTTTAGGCCCTAGGCCTAGGCACATCAGGGGCCAGGGCTGATTTTAGCATGTCACAGACTTGGGCCAGTCCTGGCACATCAAGGGTTGGGGCTTGTGTTCTCTATCATTTTATAGAGAAATATAATTTTTTATTATTTCATATTTATTTAATAGAAACATTAACAAAAAGAATAAATCATTTATTTTCTAAATATATCACAGAGAAAATTAAAAATTTCTATTATATTGTCCAACAAAAGAAAAAAATAATTTTAAAAAAATATTTCTACTAAAAAGGCCCATCCATTTTAAGGCCTTAATAGTGCTTGCTCTAGTTCTTAAGGGCTAAGGTTGTTGCTGGGCCTAACATTTGTAGAAGGGGCCTGACCCTTTTGACACCTCTAAGCTTAATAGAACCCGAGATTCGACCAATTCAAGCAGTCCAACCCCGCCAAGGCTTATTTATCAACTTTTATTTTTTTTTTAAAAAAACATTTACGGTTTCGAGATTTGAGAAATTTAGGTGGATGACCAATATTTTAAACTTGATTAAGTAAATATCTATTTTTTAAATTTTATAGCTAAATATCCAGGTATATATATTTTTACACTTCGTAGATATGTTTGTCTACCAATTTCAGTTACTGTACTAAAATGTACTTAGTATATAATTTTTTATACTTGGTATATAAAATTTTACATATATACCGGACATTTTGCTATAACATTTAACGACGGGATATTTACTTAAATTGGGCTCAAAATTTGGTCATATTTTTAAAAGGCTCTTAGGGTTTTCTCTTAAATATTTGAGCTTATATTTCATAGTCAATTATGAATATATCCTTATAGTTTTTCTTCTTAAGAAATCAACCATGTATTCTTGGAAACTACACCTTTAACGTTATAGTATTGTAACATAAGGTTTCAATCTCACCCGTGCAACATCTAATTTTGGGGGGGGGAAAAAAAGTTTTCATTTATGAAAATATTCTCACCCTACAGTGTTTTAAAATTGAATCAAATAGTTTCGAAATGACTAAAAATCTATTATGTATTTTGAATTTTGAGTTGTTTTGGTGACAACTTTCTATTAATTTAGACATTATTTAGGAATAATGACTGTTTCAAAACAGTGGATGAGGATAGAGCTTTTTCAATTAAAACAGATGAAACTTTATCTTACAATCTCAATAGGAGAAGTGTAGTTTCCAATAATGTAGATTTTGAAAACTACAGAGAATGTATTTATAATTGACCATATATTTTAAGATTTATTTTTCTTTATTCAACTTTTGGTCTTGAATTGAAAATATTATATAAAATTTAGGATTTTTTTTAAATTTAAAAGTGGGATATTTTCATCGATAGTACTGTTAAAGACAAATATTATATTGGTAGCAGAAAAGCTACTCCAATGTGCGAGGTCCATATTTATGACGATTACTACTCGTAGCAACCTGTCAAGACCCACAAAGATATAGAATAGGTCGGCTCTGAAAACCAATTGTAACATCATTGGGCCTCACCTAAAAGTGCAAGCTTAAATGTAATTTTGGACTCTTAGACCAATACTTAAATACTCATAATCTTTCCAAAATATGTATGATATGGAACTTGGACTTTACAAATTACTAGAACTAAGTAATTATTTCTAACAACTACTTTCTTTGTTATAATTTATAACACTTGTTCTTTTCCAAAAACATGTTGTACTTTTCATTTTTCTCGCCCAAGTCAATTCTATAAAAGAGGTAATTAGGTTGAATAACAATTTTGGAAAATAGTTTTACTCCGTAGCAATTTTTGTCCATTTTCTCTAATGAAATATGTTATACTAAAACTTTTTCTCAGAGGCGCCTTGTAAAGCCATTCTAAAAATGTTTAGCCGCTGAAAGTAGTAGTTAATAAATTATAAAAATTAAATTATGGTTAACTTTTTTTCGTGTTTCTTAAAGTGGTGTTTGGCAAAACCCAATTGGGAGAGATCCATTGATTAGAGTAGTCGGGCTCATTGAGGCAAAGCATGATTGGGCATGATGTTGTTTTCTGAAGGAAGAAATTTACATCTACTACCCATTTTTGTGCCTTATATTTCACGAATACTCATTCTTAAGTTTTGTTTCAAAAACCCCGTTTTGGTGGTATGTATTTCATGAGTAAAATATATGTGGTGCACATTTACAATATAATTTTTTACCTATAGTTTATATTTACTGTGTAAATTTATACCTATGGTTTATATTTTGAAATGTATACCGAATATATAATTTTTACTCATGAAATATAAACCGCGATATATATTTTATATATGAAATATTGTGGTTTAAATTTATCCAAAAACGGATATTTGGAAAAATAAAAATAAAAATGTGTATTCAAAAAAATCTGCTTAAGAAAACATATATTTATGAACTTTTCAGGAAAAAGTTCATAAATACATAATTTTTACTCAGATTTTTATAAATATCTGTTTTTTATTTTTATTTCACAAATACATATTTTTATATCGTTTTTAAGAAATATAAACTACAAATATTTTATATAAAAAAATATATACCGCGGTATACATTTCATTCATAACAATTATACTTAAAAATCAGTATATATTTTAAAATATATACTATAGTATAAATTTGCACAATAAATATAAACTATATATAAAAATTTACATTATAGATATTTACCACACATATTTTGCACATAAAATGTATACCACAAAAACGGCTACTGGGTGTAAATTTCGCTTCCTGAAATGAAATTGGATATTGGGCTTTGTGACATATCCTTGGGCTTGGGCCACGGCCTGGGTCAGATTGTCAATCCTCTCAACTTCCACGCCGCCCAACAGTCCTCAATAATGCAAAAAGGAAAAGAAAATGGGGTTTGATTGCCCCGCGTGCGTCTAAAAGAGACAGATCAGAGGGAGAGAAAGTAAGAAAGAAAGCGTTTCTGAGATATGGCTATGGCGATGGTCCGATCGGGTCTCCTACGAACCGCCTTGCGCGGTGGCTCTCGAGCACCTGCTCCTCCCAAGCGCAACTTCTCCTCCTCTGCTCACCACGACGATGCTTGTAAACTCTCTTTCTTTAACCCTCTCGGATTCAATTACACTCGATATATATACATACATATATATATATATATATATATATATATATATATATACGCACATCTGATTTTGATTTTGATATGTTTCTATTACATCTGATTATCGTGCCATGAGAGTTCACTTCGTTTTCGAGTTGTGGTTCGTTTTAGGTTTTGTGCTTTTTTTTCTCAGATTTGATTTTGTGCTCGAGGGAATACTAGAATAGATTGAGATTCTAAATTTTAATCTTATTGATGCTTCGTTTGGAATCTTGGATTAGGTTTCTGAAAGTTTAATTTGATGGGAATGTTAGGGTTTCGGTTTTCATTTGTGTCTAATCGAGATGCAAATTTGTAGTGACATCTATCAATGTTAGTTCTATGGTTTTGGTATAAATCTAATTTGGATTACAAAAAGGTCCAATTAGATTGTGAAACTGGGTTGATTTTTAGCCTTTTCTGTTAGCTTTCAGGATTGCATCTCTTTCTGTTGCGGCATTGTGTTTTTTTCATTCAATGTTTTCGAAACCCATTGAAGCTTATTATCAATTTTTTTAAATTTTTTTATTTTTTATTTTGCTATATGTTTGATTGATTTTGTGCTTCTCTTTTTTCCCATATATATTGTAGACGAGACGGAGAAGTGGGAAAAGATAACGTACGCAGGCATTGCAACGTGCACCATTTTAGCAATTTATAACTTATCAAAGGGTCATCCCCACTACGAAGAGCCTCCTGTGAGTTTTCTTCTTTAGCTTTCTGAACTTTCTTGTTGTTCTCTCCTTGTAAGTTTATATGTTCGTAGAGTTGTCATTTGTGTGTCATTTTGTCAGTAATCACGTATTTAGGTTCCATAATCCCTTTTACTGGTTATACGTTTTATTTAATTTATTCAAGGAATAGAATACATAATTTTGACACTTTCAAAAAAAAAAAAAAAAGAGTACATAATTTTGAAATCGGTGCCACTTAATTTGCACTTTACGTTCTTTATCTCTGTTCCTTTTGCATCTAAAAGTCGTCTATTTTTATTTATGCAGCCGTACCCGTACCTGCACATCCGCAATAAGGAGTTCCCGTGGGGTATGCTTTTTTTGTCATCATTATAGTCCTGAGCTTATTATATCGTATCCATTTCACAGTTCCCAAATGCGGGAAAAAACATGCACATTGTTTTGTTTGATAATAGAACACGAAGTTTCTTTATGTCTGCTGTTCATAATTAATGCCATTATACACTTGAAGATTTCAACAATCCACTTATTTTTATTGGTCATATCTGGAGTTTGTATTCATTCATCTTATCTACAGTGTACATACTTCCACTCAGTTTCTGTATTTGCCTGTTTGGCATGATATTGTTGGATTTCAGTGTAGTGTTGTTGTTTCTAAATTAACTTTTTGGTATTTATTAACAGTAACTGAAGTGACAGACATTATATCAATAGATTAGTAGGTGATGGACACATCCAGCTGAAAGATATATTATTGTGGTGTCAAAAAAGGACCAATCTAGTGCCTTGTGGTATTATTGTGGAAAACAATTTTGCCCAAAATGAGTGATTCTGTTTTAAATGCCAAAATATCGTTTAGATCCACGAATGCATGGTTTTGTGCTATAGTCAGAGTCAGATTACTCGGTTGAATAGAAGCTTCTAACATGGATTACATCTTTAAGTTCAATTAGATAGTTGATAACTATTTGTAGAACGTTTCTGCATCAGTGTGCGTGTTAAACCAGCATATCCAGTTCACTAACTGTTATTGCCGAAGAAGCATAACCTCTCAAAACTTTTCCTATGATTTGAGCCAATTTTGATAGTTTTTATTTCTTTCTTCAGCTGATAAGGATCTCTTTACTTTTATTTGTAGGAAAGATTGAACGTCATTGCTATGTACCATTTCTATATTGATTTGGCTTTCCTTATTGTGCAGGTCCGGATGGCCTTTTTGAGGCCAAGCATCATCATCACTAGAGTAGTTTTTGGTCCATTTTGAAAGGGATACCATGTGGAATAAGTCTTTGTTCACATTGTTCTTGTCAGAAAGATTGGTTTACTTTATTGCAAATTTCTTTGGATATTAAATACTTGCTCTATAATCTTGTGGTTCTGGATTAGAGCCTGTACGTGGCAAGTGGTGCAATCTCTTTTTTTTTTTTTTTTCAATTATATTCCTGTCAAGGATTCATAAGATGAAGTGATGAACTCTCGGATTGCTGTTCTTCATGTTCCTTCGTTTTAATGTTTTTGGTAATGTGTTTGTATTGGAGCTAATGACTGTAAATTATCATAAAAGCCGTAACATTAAGTGACATAAAGAGTCTAGACTATTTTGCAGCTGATTTTTACTGAAAGTAGATTCAAGAATTAGTAAGGAACAGCTTTTCACCTACTAAAACTGGAACTTATACCGAGTTTCTTTGCTAGAGTAAAAAATGTGTGATAATGCTATGTTTGGTAAGAGAGGAAAGGGAGGTTGTTTGGTAGGAGTGAAAGGGAAGAAAAGAGAGGATGGAAGGTGAAAAAAAATTGGAGGGATCACAAAAATTTCTCCCCAAAATTAGAGTAGGGGGAGACTTGTTTAGTTATTGGAGAATCAAATTTAATGAACTATACACTAATTTTAAGAGAAAAATAGAGGGTAGGTATTAGGATAATCATTCTAAAATAAATTAATTTTGTTTTCTTTTTACATGTCGTAGAATTATCATGCACATTTTCTTTTTTTCCTATGTTTTTCTTTCCTCACATTTTTTGTCCTCATGACGAAGTATAGACTTTAAAAAATGAATAGAAGTTAAAAGGAAAATGTGCACTATAGTTTACACTTATCTCACCGTTTGACATAGTGGAATCCACAAGTCAAACGGTAAAACTAGAGAGTGTAATAATGCATTTGACATTCCTCAAGTTAAAAAGAGATGAGCTTTTGCTGTCTTGTGATTATGTTGCGCATCTGAGTATTTACAACGCAATCCTCTAGTTTGCGAGACGATATCAAGGTTCTTGGCTCATTTTCCTATTTGGTCTGAAATCTATTCCACAATGATGCGTCTTGACCAATTCTCACCAGCTACTGTCAGCCATTTCCCAACTCGTTAAGGTTTGAATGTCACTTTGCTCTCTCTCTTTTGGCTGCTTAAGTATCTGTTTTAGTAGTCTTTTATTTATGTTATGAATCAATACTTATTTCTGTTGTGTTTTGTGGCACATTTGCTCCTCAACTTATCAAGAATAGACAAAGTGGTCCCTGAACAACATTTTTGTGAATCAGATTCGTAAATTTACAAATATTACGATTAAAAGCAGTAATTACAGATACAATTCCATCGAATTTTCGCAAGCACAGTACTTTTTGAGGCTGCAAACCCACAACGCATTTAGGAACTATATTGCCGATTCACGACAAACCCAGATAGTCTCGGTCATTAATAGTGGGGGATTAATCACCAATTTTTGTAAATTCAGCAACTTTAGAATGTATTTTCTTGCAAAAGCGCTTTTTTCAATCGCCAATGCAGGAACTTTAGATTGTATTTTCTTGCAAAGGCGCTGTCTCTCTCTCTCTCTTCTTTTTTTTTTTTTTTTTTTTTTTTTTTTTGTGGAAGTGAAATATTGCAATCATCTATAAATTGGAAAAGGTAGATAAATGTAAATGAAAATTAAAATTTTGAGTTCTTCCGTTGTAGGTAAGTAGCAAAACTTGTGGTACTTTGCGCTGGCCATTAAAATGAAAGTAACACTTTGCCTCCAATGAGTACAAACTTTTGCCAAACAACCAAAACTTAAAGAAGTGAAAACCAATTCAGATATATATTATCAAAACTTAGATCTTACAATCATCAATATTATCTCTGCAGAGCTAAACATACATATCTGGTTTGAACACCATTCCGTCTATAGGGACACAACAATTAAATAACCATCACGAATTTACCTGATGAGTTGGGGTAGTAAATAAACAGGATGAAGACAAAAATGAAAAGGAAGTATTAGGAACGCTAAACATCTTATAAGAAGTTACTCTGCAGCTGTTTCTCCACTGTTATTAACTTCAGTAATGCTCTCTGGTAGAGTTCCCAAGTCGGTCCGAGCATCTTTCTCTTCTTGAGAAACTGAAGAATCTGAAGAATTTACTGGCTGTTCATCTTGGCCAGTGTTGCTGTTGTCATTTGCGTTTGAGGTTTCTTCATTCTCCTTCTGGCCATCAGTTTGTTCTCCTTGGCTTGCTCCTTCGTTGACATTTGTGTTGCTTTGGTCTCCATTCTCATTTGCTTTTTGATTGGAATCAGCATTGTGGTTTGCGTTTGAGGATTCCTCTTTGTTTTGGGAGACAGTAGAATCAGAAGTATCAGCAGATTCTTTTTTGTCTGTACTCGAATTATCATTTGTGTTCTGCTGAACATCATTCTTGCTCTCATTCTGGCCTGCATCAGCTTCCTTATCTGAACTATCATTTGTGTTCTGCTGTATGTCGTACTTCTTCTCATTCTGCCCTGCAGCAGCATTGTATTCTTTGTTCGAGGATCCATCTTTCTCATGCTGAAATGAAGAACCAGAAGAATCAACTTGTTCCTTTTGTCCTCTATCATTCTCATCAGTCTTCAGTGTCCCCAAATTTTCTGGTATCCCCTCTTGTGTTCCAGAGCTGCTTTCAGATTGTTGGTTTTGAATAACAATTTTTTCACTCGTGGTTGACTGTTGAGAAGTTCCAGAAGTATCTGTGAACTCGCCTTTAGCATCATTTTCATTCTCTGTTGTTGAGGTATGTGTTTCCCCAGAATCATGTTTCTCATTGCTAGCAGGTTCTGAGTTTTCAGTTTTCTCCAGTAAAACAGTTTGTTGGATAGACTCATCCCCTGTAGTGTTAGTATTCACTACTTTCTCACCTGGATTTTGAGTTGTATCTGTCCCATCCTGCAGCAAGGAACCATGATTTTCTTCACTGTTAGTATCCACCTGCTGCTTCTCATATGAAGCTACTGTTGTATCGTGATAGGATCCATTTCCAGTGTCAGCATGATCACTCTCATTTCTACCCTCTTCCGTGGCCGATTTAGCGTTAGTGTCATTGCTTTCGGTCTTTTCAGTTTCAGAGACATTTGAACCTGAGTCGTTTTGGTTGCCATCAACTCCATTGCCCGTATCATTCTCCTTCTCAACCTCTTGGTTCTCTTTCTTTTCAAACTGCTTTACCTCTTCAGAGTCTTCTGGACCTCGTTGCTCAATTTCAGTTGTTGTACTCTGAGTTTCATGAACTACAGCACTGGAAGCGTCATCCCCCTTGTAATGTTCTTCTCTTGCCTCATTACTTTTATCACCTCCATCCTGAACCTGATCATCATTTGAAACCTTATCCTCAATCTTCCTTCCATTCTCTTCTGTCTGCTTACTTTCTTCACTAACTTCTTTATTATCCTCTCTCGGACCTTCCTTTATGTTTTCTTTCTCTTCAATTTTGTCTTCTTTACTCTCTTCATTCTCTTTGGTCTCCTCAGTCGTGTTATCTTCACTTTCCCTGTTCTCACTTTGCTTCTCATTGCTTTCTCCACCTTCATTATTTTCAATTTCACTCTTCTTACCCTCTTCATTTTCCTTCTCTTTTCCTTCTTCACTCTCGTTCTCTTCATTGGCAGTTTCTTTTTGCTCTTCTATCTCATTCTGGGTATCTACCGAATCACCTTGATGCTCAGTTCCCTCTTGGGTTTTATCTTGATCATTTTCATGTACCTCATCATCACCACCTCCTTTTCCTTCATTTTCATTCTCTTCAGGCTTGCTTTCCTCCTCTTCATTCCTGTTTTCTTCTTCATCATCCTCCTTGTGCCTTACATCTCGAACAACACTTTCCTCCACTTGAGGATTGGGGTCTTTTCTCCCCAGCTTTAAAATTTCATTCCCTGTCCTTGTGTTTACATTGAGTTGTGTTCTCTTGCTGTTGGACTGCTTCAATTGGTAGACTAGCCAAACGCATACACCCAGGAGGAGAAGAAGTTGAACAGCATGCTTCACCTTGACACCTTTGGATCTCTGGTTCCGGCGAGGGGATTGCTTGAACATGATGAACCTGTCGCAGACTCAACTTATATGTTTCTTTTGAACACCTGCATTACAGATCAACTCCTATCAAGGCCTCAAATCAGGTTCAAACACAGAAAAACTAGATGAATGCTTTCTAAACATAAGAAGAAAAATAAGAAACAATGTGTAATTTGATCTACTGAATTGAGTCTCAGAAAAGGGAAAGAAAAAAAAAAAGATCCAACTCTCAATAGTTTCATTCGACAAAATAAATTTTCACCCTAGGTAAAACAAAATCAATCATGTAAAACACTGGATTCACCCCCACATGAAAAGTAAAAATAACCGTGCAATTTCAGACCAAAAACCAGACTGAATAAGAAATCATCTGTGGTACTGTACTCCATTTACTCAGGAGAACCCAAATCAAATTCTCTGCTACACTCATTTCTCAGACTCTAAAATGCCACCTATTCCCACTTAGCTAAAACTCATATTTGCCTTTCAAGAGGCACCCAATTGGAATTAATCAATGAAAATTATGTAATAAGATAAACAGACATGAATAAGCAAAGTAGATTTTCAATGGCAGGGACGGATCACAAACAGATCTGAACAAGCATCCACACCAAACCATTAAAAATTCTGGTTGACACGTTAAGATATTCCATCAGAGAAAGTAGAAAGAACAAAATGGCCAAGAAAAGTTTATACCTGTAAAAATTGGAGCCCCCCTCAGATACTTCAATGCCAAAAGGTTTTAACTTTTTCTTGGTGTCGGTGGTTAAACAACCAAAGAACCAATAAGAAATGGTACAATTATAATGCCTGAAAATAGCACTGTGACTCTTTAAAAGTCTCTAGCAATGAAACTTAAATGGGTAACATGAGAGATCAAATTGTGGGTTTGTCTGAAACGGTTGGATCTGAAATCTGGAAAATACACAATATAAACCGAAACAAAAGGATGACAAGAAGAGAGAGAGAGAGAGAGAGAGAGAGAGAGAGAGAGCGAAGTGTCAGCAAAGTTTACTAAAAGCTCTCTCGCTGTGCATTCCTGTGATCTATTTAAGACAAGTAAGAGAGTTTATTGAAATTGAAGTGTGACTAGGCTTTATTATTAGATTGATACGATGTCGTTTTTAACGTTGGACTTTTTAACTGAAAGGCTATAATCATGTGAGACCAGATTGAAAGTTAGAAAGCCTCAAAGGTCACTCACATCAACATTTTCATGGCTTCTAAAGCGCCACGTGTCTCCTCAAGATTCCCCCGCCTTGGCTTAAGTCCCAAGTCGGTGACTCTCAGCCGTACTCTATTTTCCCCATAATCGTCTTCTTCCTTAATCAAGAGCTACGCAACTACTAGTGTCTCTAAAACCCTAAAAGAGCTAAGACCCAGTAATGGCTTCGAAGCTAATTGCTTCAAATCTCCGCCAAACCCTGAAGAGAACCGCCTCGGTCTTCTCTCCTGTACGGTCCAATTCCACCGCGGCGGCGGCCACCGTTGCTTCTCCGGCGGAAACCTTTGAGGACCCAAATGGGGTCACAATGAAAGGGGTGAGAATCGCCGGGAGACCGCTCTATCTGGATATGCAGGCCACGTCGCCGGTCGACCCTAGGGTTCTCGACGCCATGTTGCCCTTTTATGTGACCCAGTACGGAAACCCTCACTCCCGGACCCACATGTACGGGTGGGAGGCGGACCAGGCGGTGGAGACCGCGCGCGCCCAGGTGGCCGATCTCATCGGCGCGTCGCCGAAGGAGATCGTCTTCACCTCCGGCGCCACCGAGTGCAACAACATCTCCGTCAAGGGCGTCATGCACTTCTACAAGGAGAAGAAGCGCCACGTGATCACCACCCAGACCGAGCACAAGTGCGTCCTCGACTCCTGTCGCCATCTCCAGCAAGAGGGTTTCGAGATCACGTACCTCCCGGTCGGCTCCGATGGCCTCGTGGACCTCGAGAAGCTCCGGTCTTCGATTCGGCCCGCTACGGGCCTGGTTTCGATCATGGCGGTCAACAACGAGATCGGCGTGATTCAGCCGATGGAGGAAATCGGCAAAATCTGTAAGGAATTCAATATCCCTTTTCATACTGATGCTGCTCAGGCTTTAGGCAAAATTCCCATTAATGTTGATAAGTGGAATGTGAGTTTGATGTCTCTTAGTGGGCATAAGGTTTACGGACCCAAAGGGGTCGGGGCTTTGTATTTGAGACGGCGGCCGAGGATCAGGGTCGAGCCGCAAATGAACGGTGGTGGGCAGGAGAGGGGGATTCGAAGCGGCACCGTTCCGACCCCTTTGGTTGTTGGGATGGGGGCCGCTTGTGAGCTTGCTAAGAAGGAGATGGAGTATGATGAGAAGAGAATTACTGCTTTACAGGACCGATTGCTTAATGGGATTAGAGCGAAACTTGAAGGGGTTGTGGTGAACGGGAGTATGGAGAGGCGGTATGCGGGGAATTTGAACTTGTCGTTTGCTTATGTTGAAGGGGAGAGCTTGCTTATGGGGTTGAAGGAGGTGGCTGTTTCGAGTGGGAGTGCTTGTACGAGTGCGAGTTTGGAGCCGTCGTATGTATTGAGAGCTTTGGGTGTGGACGAAGATATGGCTCATACTTCCATTAGATTTGGAATTGGAAGATTTACGACAGAGGCAGAGGTTGATCATGCGATAGAGCTTACGGTAAACCAGGTGGAGAAGTTGAGAGAAATGAGTCCGCTTTATGAAATGGTTAAGGAAGGGATCAACATCAAGGAGATTCAATGGACGCAGCACTAAAACAATGTGAATTAGAAGAACAGAACTAAGCTTCTACTCACATGGGATAGCTGAAGATGGGAGCTTTGGTCTGAAGCTGCCGAACCAGTGACAGAATCTATGGTGTTTGATACAGGTTTTTTTGTTTCGTTATCCTTTATAGATGTATTTTCATAACTATGCTTAGTTATTCTGCGATTCGATTTGCAAATACAGGAGTTCTTTTCCAACCCTTTTATATAATCAGCCGTGTTGATGAAGATGATAAAAGTAGTTGGTGTTTACTTCAGAGATATACGTTGTAATTGTAAAAGATACTGTGGTTAGTTGTTTCCGTACCTTGTTGATTAAGTTATTGTGAATGGTATGGAGGACTTGATCCTTGGCTTAGTTATGTTGACAAACTTAAATTACGCAAGAATAAGCTGGTCACCAGTTATTCCCTTGCTAGTAAAGGCCCTATCAATGTTGGAATTACATCAACTGCTTTCCGCTTGGTGATATTATATTAATCTATATCAATGCTTGCTGGAAGCTTTCACCTTTGGGCGAACAGATGTCAATTTGAATGTTAAGATATATTTGATCCTGGGTATTCTATCTCCTTGGTTTAGAATAAGCATTGACGATTGGTCTTTTGTTTCGGATATATAGTTAACTGTGAGTTGACGGAGATGCAATTGTGTGATATATGCTACTTTCGGGTCCATGGACAAGGATTGGTGGTGCAAAAGTTTAAGAAATGGTTGTTATGTAGTGTTGTTATCATTATCAAAGTTCTCAAGGAGAGTGAGGATTTATATTTTATCCTGCTACACCATGAATTTGAGATCAGATTTTCGTATAAAATCCATTGTTGCATCTGAGTGTTGTTTTAACATTCACAAGGGTCAAGGTGTGATTTGGTATGTTGTTATCATTTTTATTGTTTGCACACTTGTCGAACAAATCTATCTACCGAAAAAAAAAAGATCCATTCTAAACTAGTTTATGGAGAGTGATGTGATATAGTGTAGCATTTTACTTTAGTAGCTCTCATTGTCAAGTAACTTCTTTTTTGGTGCTCTGACCTCAAACTGTGTTGAGTTGTTGGTTGGAGACTATCTTTATCACTTGAAAAACATTAAGCTGGGCCATGGGTGATTTGTGGGTTGGAGGGAGGGAGATTCTTCAGATCCCCACCCAGCACTGCCCACCATTTTGGCAGGTTGGGAGGCAATGGCACCTGGCCCTTTTCTCAAGTTGAGTAGTTTAAGCTAGATTGTGCACATATTAGAAGTAGAACTATAGAATGATGCTGGCATTGTTGTTTTCTCCGGTCTCTTGTTGATGGCGACGATATTTTGCTTCTACTTCATCCTGATTAACTGCTTTTGTCATCTATGAAGTAAAAGGAAAGATTATCTTTTTCTAGGGCTTGGCTTTTTCTCCTGTGGTGTACTGGTGTTTAAGTCGTGAACAAAAATGTGTTATAAAATGAGATGTAGGCATCCTATTCCTATGAATTCGGATATTTGGTGAAAATTTTGGGCCTACATTGCTATAGGCGAACCCTTCTTTGTGGTCATTCAGGCCTCGAGGACAAGGAGCTCTAATGAGTTTCTTATCACGGGCCTCAGGTTACATCTACAGCTTCCCACCTTCCAGATCTCGTTTATCCAAAAACCGAGTTCTGATTTGTGAGTTTCTGCTGAGGCTTTTTCTAAGACGACCGATTCTACTTTCTCCACTCTCCTGTGGACTGTGAACCACTTTTTGTAGCTATAGCTCTCTCACAAAAGGAATGTTGATTGCACTCTTATAGTCTCACTATTTGACACGTGAATTCGATTTATTTCATAATATTATTAAAATGTTAAGTTAGATGATGAGACATAAGAATGTAAAAGAGAGTATTTAGAACTTTCTTATAAGTAAGGAACTCTTCTCACAATTAAGGAAACATAATCATGATTATTGATTACTGTTTACTTGTACTTTGGGCCAGGGGAGAGCTTATGGTTCAAACTTAGAAGTCCATTGGGCTTATGGGCTTTAGAGATGTTATCTTCGGGGTTAACCAAATCGGGATCCAAGTTCCATTTCCAGTAGACTGGAAAATTTGGAGAAGTCAAAGAAGGGGAAATTTTGAAAAAATTGGACGCTTTGATTTTATTTTATTTTTCCCTGGGTCAACAGCTAATATTAGTCACACACACAAGTATTTTTGGTCAACTACTAATATGGGTAACACAAACAGTAGTCTCATAGTAATGGTTACCTGATAATTGGGATTTGTGGGATGATTTTATAGATAGCATTGTTTAAAGAGTATTAGTTGGATAAAAACCGTAAAAAAAACCAACCCCCAGAAGTGTCATTTAGCCTAATTATAATAGTTTGACTAGATCAGTATCACTTTAGTATAATGGTAATGGTAAATGGTGGTCACATGTCATTCATCCAAATACAGAAAAAAAAATGTTAAATTAATTGCCAAATAATCCTACAGGATCAAGTTTCCTTATAAACTTTGTCTGCGGACAAGGAATGGGCACCTGATCTTGACTGAAACAATCCGTGCCATCTGAAGGGGCTTTAATTTGCATATACTCAAGCGGAAGACTCTTTTGGATTCATTATCTCCTAAATCAAGACACTTGAAAGTGGTCCACCTCAATATCCCATTTCAGTGTTTGTCTAAATGAACAAATTCCACGAGTCACCATTTAAACCTACATTTCATCCCCCCTATAGTTTTTAACGCCCCAGAAAAAAAAAAAAAAAAAAAAAAAAAAAAAAAAAAAAAAACCCATCTCTTTCATCACATTAAAGGGGTAATGTCACAGAAGTCAATGTGTTGCATTGGAAACCCAACTGTACAAACTTAGAGCCAGAATTCACACACAAAAAAGACCTTCTCCTTCGTCTTGTTACCTATCATGGCCTAAACTTTCGCCGAGTTGTACTTATAATATTACCAAAGCCAAAAGGGTCCCACGAAAGTGGCCTCTCGGAGGCTTGTCATACCAATACCATTCTTGGGGTCTGAGGCTTGAGCATTTGGGATTCCGGCTAAGCTAAAACCCATCTGCTATTCATAGCTGAGGGTTGTTTTTTGATATGAGATTTGGGAGTTTTGGTATATTTTGTCCATTGTTTATAGATGTGGAAGTTTCATACAAAAAAGTGAGTATGGGAATCAGAATCGTTTTTGCCTTTGGCTATGGTCCTTCTCACCTTTTCACTTGTCTTTTGTCTTGAACTTAGAACCAAACATTCTCTTTTAGCACATTAAAGATTAGGCCATGAAGATTGATTCAGGAGTTATTTTGTTTTGAAAATTTGAATGGTCCCCCACGTGAATGTTGGGTCTGGTTTCCTTGATTTGTCTTCGTTATACATGGGGATAGATAATATTTGATCACATTTCACATTCAAAATTTGGCACCTAACTCACCTGTAACTTTTTTAACTGAGCATATTATATGACTGTTTCTATGTGCTTTCCTCTGCTATGTGTTCTTTCTGGTTTATGCTAATCTTCGTTCTGATTTTTTCTGGGTAATCAACTTTGTATCGTCTATTGTTCTAGGGACCCTAACGAGATAAATACATCAAATATGTATATATGTATGTACCAAAATAAATCGAGTATTGTTCGGCAAAACGAAATAGTTGGACCAAATTGGGTTTATCAAATTTTAAACTTTGATGGAGAATTTTGATAATTATCTCTAATGCAACAATTATAATCGTATTCAAGAGCTGAGGTTAACGGTTCAAAGTTCAAAAGTTCGTTTAGAAGAAGAAAAGCGAAAAATAAGATAAGTGAATGAAAAAAAAAAAAAACACACCCCCAAGGCTTCACTAATATCCTCGTATGAAAAAATAGACTTATCTGTAAATGTTATAAAATAGAAAACCCTTATTGTCATATCACACATCTAAAATTACTTAAATACTTCATTCTCTAACAAACCTTAAAACACCTTACAACACTCTTCCAGCACTCGACTGTGCTCGACTAATGTATTCGATCGAGCTTGACTGTGAAGTTCGACCACCTATTTTGACAGTTTCAATGGCTCAAAAAATTTACGACTGAGATCAAAACTTAGGCAGAATAGAATCCTGAAAGTTTCATTAAATGAAAGTCCAGTTTTTTAAATAGTTTATACTTTGTTCATTATTTTTTTCAGCATGTCAAAATTGATAATGCTCTAAATTTAAAACGAAATCTTTTTTTGTTGCTTTTAAAATAACTTGTATCAATTGTTGGGACAAAATTTCGTCTTGACACTTTTGGTAAGTGTAAGAGCGAAGATTTATCACCTATCGTTACTGAAAGCTAGTTCTAATGCTCTTTCTTCGAGGTAGGTTCAGACTCGAGAGTAGAATATAGCATCTCTCTTGACCTCGAGGTCTCGAGGTCTGTAATAGGGTGAGGGAGAATGCTAAGCACCAGTTTAGTACCTGTCAAATAGGTTCTTAAGCCTAAGTTAGTAAGTGGAATTAATGGAGATTCTAAAGAGAGAAAAAGGAGCATCAAATAGAGAGTAAATGAGGAGGAGGAAAGAGAGAGAGAGAGAGAGTTTAAACATCTAGTTTCAACTTGTTTCAAAGTGGTGGTTTGAGGTAGGGGTATTCAAAATAACCACCAAACTGCGGATACCGACTAATCTAGACTAATCCGAGCGATTATAGCACATTTGCGGCCGATGATGAAATGGAAAAATAGCAAACTGAACGGTTCGGTTTGTTTTACGGATTGGAAAAAAAAAAAAAAAAAGCTCGGTTTCATACCAGACCGCCCAAATAAATTAGTTTTATAAGTAGTTATATATATATATTGTAATATATACTTATTAGTTGCTAATCTAGTAGGTTTTTTTTTTTTTTTTTTTTTTTTTTTTAGTTTTTTTTTTTTTTTTTTGTTTATTTTTTTAATGTTTTTTCAATGGCTATAATGAGGTGCATAAAAAGACGCACATCATTAATGCTATTTCTCTATCTTACTTTTTACAATAACAAAATGTGCAAGATAAATTTTCATTGGCCAAATTGATACCTATGCATAGGTAAAAAAAAAAAAAAAAAAAAAAAAAACCTACTGGATTGGTGCTCATACTTATTTTGTAGTTTTTATTACAATATGTACTTGTGATGTGTATTTTTTTTTTATATGTGTAATATAAGTTTATTTTTGCAGCTTCTTAAGTTGAAGTTTGAAATTTTTGTTATTATTGTTATTAACTATCTTACTTAAGATTTATAGTTGTGTTGTAATTTGTTTAAGATATTCTAGAGTTTAAGATTGCTCTTATATTTCAATTTAGATTTAACTTAAGTTTGAAATGACTAGAATTTTTAATTTGATTTTAAGTTTTAAGTATGCTATTTTTGGTTTAAATATTTGGACAATATTAAGATCGCATTTATATATCATTATTTGGAATATGTTTGATTTGATATTTATATTGTTCAAACTGCAAAAACTGGCCAGATCGCAAGTAGCCCATGTCGTACCACAAAATATAGGTGCGGTCTGGCCAGTTTGAGTCAATCAATACAAATCATGCAGTTTGGCAAATTGATCAAACCGTACTTATTATTTGGTTTACAGATTGACGTTTTAGATCGGCTAAACAGGCCATGAACACTCCTAATTTGAGGGTGTTAAATAGGCAATTCGGAACATTTCGAACCATTAGATCATCTTAGGAAGGAGAAAAATCATCCTAGCCCTTGATCTTGGTACATAAGGGCGCATTTAATGCGATTCGACCGCGGGTACTATAGCGCTGTCAGGGTAGATCTGTAATGCAGTGTTAGCTGGCCTAGTCTCGAAGACTAGGGGCAGCTGTCAGAAGATTTGTACAGATAAATCTCGTAATTTGTTGGATATTGTCAACCTCAAGCTTTGTCCGGATAAAAAAGAGTTCCCAGTCTCGGGCCGAGCTTTTATCCGGGTATTTTAGGGACACCCAGAGTTAGGACCGGTCCTTTCCCTAGACTTGGAGTTGGAGATCACACCATGGGGTTTGACTAGTTAGGGGAGATTATGGAGCTTATCCTTCCAAAGTGTGGACCCCAGGGTCTAGTTAGTTGCCCCAAAGGATTGCATCTACACCTTTGGTCCCTAATGGAGTCTGCTTTCACTTAGTGCCTGCAGCTACCCCTTGGAGCTTCTACTCAGAGTTTCCTATCGAGTGGTTTGGGTGCGGCTCGGCCTCGGGGATCAGAGCTTAGAGTGTCCTTCATGGGCCTTAAGGTCGACATTCGCTTTAAGCTTCTTCCCTTATGGAAGTGAGAATTGCATCCTGTTCTCGAGTCTCGAGCCTCAAGTTCCGCACTTGAGCTGGTAGAAATATGCCCCCAACTTTAATATTAATATTAACTGCTATTTTAAGAAAATTTATATTAAATTCTGAGTTAAATATATAAGGTTTTAATATGTAAGGTTCCATAAATTTTGCTTACTTTAATTTTAGTATTTGAATTTCAATTTGCAAGGTTCGTTTATAGTTCTTGAACTCTTCTATTATTAAAGGTATCTAAAATTCAACATCTGTTTAGTTAGTGACAGAACAAAATTATGTGACCTATATATGATGTTTGAAATTGAAAATTCTTGTTCTTTATCTTTGGAAAAATACAAAGAATTTTAAATATAATTTTTATGTCATTTTTCTTATTCATTTTTCCTTTTACTTTAGTTTTTGTCTTTTTGTCTTTTTTTTGCGTGTGCGCTTTAGTTGATTGGAGTAGTTATTTAAATATATATATATACATATTTTAAGGAAATAATTTTATTAAACATATACAAAGGTAATAATAACAAATAAGGTTACATAAAAGCTCTTAGAATAAGAATCAAGAAATCACTGGATAAACTTGAAGACCGAAAAAAAAAAGAAAAAAAGGCCACCTTTGAAAATATTGGAACAAAGACGTTTCCCATGAATAATCTTAAAGAAAAACTCCATAAAAGATGTATTAGAGCTCCTCATTGGTTCGTTTCGATTCTTCATTATTCGAATTAATACTGATTGATTCATCAGAAAAGTTTCCACAAAATCTGATTTATAATAGTAACAAACTTTATAGATCTAAAACATGAATAATATAGATCTAAATGATAACCATATCAATAAAATAAAAAACACTAACAAAAACTAAGACCACTATAAAGCTAGATCTTGTAGACTAAAAATATTATATATCTAGATTAAGGTGGACATCTACCTAAACGAAATAATTATTTAGAAACAAAAACAAAGACAATAAAAGAAAATAAGAAGAACCCATACCGAATAAAGAGAAGATCCCCTCTGTAGTATAGGAAAGTTACCAACTAAATTCTTCAATAATAGAGAGAAAGAAGATTAAAAAAAAAAAAAAAGTAGGGTTAAATATAGTAATGGTCCTTGAATTATACTCACTGCATCCTTTTGCTCTCTCGAATTTTCAATTTACAAAATAATAGCTCTTGAATTATGCAATTGTTACAGCAATGACCCTTTTGTCACAAACTGTTAGTTTTTTAATAGAAAATAGTCATGAACAAAGTGTATAATTGGGCATTATTACTTGTATGAGTCAGAATCTCGTTTTTAACTAAAAGTACTAAACTCTCGCTTTGCACAAGACTCATCTATGTTAAAAATTTAACAGTTTGTGGAAAAAAAAAAAGAGTCATTGCTGCAATAAATGCAAAAGTGTTAGTAGTCTATTGTATAAATTAAAAATTCATAATCTCATTATTGACCATAGTTACTAAACCGTATACTCTATAATGACTTATTTCTATTAAATATTTAATAGTTTGTGACAAAAAGATCATTATTGCAATAATTATATAATTTAAGGACTATTAATTTCATTAACTGAAAAAAGTATTACATATATACGTTAAAATATATCTTTTAGGAAATAAATTACGAAAATTAAGAATAATAATTCATTCAATTGACATAAATACAATATTGACTTTTGTAAATAAGGCATAACTATTTTTCTAAAACAGGTCACACGTACATATGTGAAATGAGCCAATTCATCAGAATATTAAAACGATAAAATAGCTACTCTAGCATAACCAGCTTGGTGCTAAATCTACTTTTGGAAACTTGATTTAATCCTTCATTGGGATAAATAAGTGATCTTTCCTTTTCACCTAGTACGGGCGAGGAATATTACGTTTTTCCGTTTCTAATTTAACAAATTTTTTTTTTGAGGGAACAGAAAATAAGTTTTGAATCTCTAATAGCACAAATAAAAAGGTTTAGGAAATATACAAACTCAATTTAGAGACTAATATTGGAGATTAGAGACAACAAAGTTGAGACTACCTACCCTCCCAATATATTTAAGCTTTGAATTTTTAGATGAATCCTCAAGAGAAGAATATCATTCATCAGAAGCTAAATCAGTTTCAATTGCATTACAAACAGATAATAAAATATTATTTTTATCACCTATTAAATGAGAATCTAAATTTAGACCAAAAACAGCAAAAGTGTGTGTTACCATATTTTGTTTTTACGAAATATGATGACAATTGCCACTTCCCACATAATCAAATAATTCAATATTATCTGTGATTAGTATACTCTCAATAGAGTCAAAGCAATATGAATTTACCAAAGAAACACTGTTAAGGGATGTACACTCGACGTAAGAAAATCACAAGATTTAAAAGTATATATTTGGTTGTGAATAATAATTCAAATATGAAGTCTAGATCGCAGGTAAATCTAGTTATAACTAATCTTTTTTTAATGTGGAGATTCCGTGTTCAAATTCATAGACAGAGCTAGTATGGGCTAGGAGGCCGATGGCACCCCTCACTTTTTCGAAATCATAATTTTTACCCTAATTTTGTTTGAGAAATTTAATTTTGTCCTTCATTTGCCCCATTAAATTTTTGTAATTATATTTTTTACCCATATATTTTATAAAAAATAAAAATAAATCAATAATGCCCTTCATATGATACCACTGATTTTTTTTTTTGAATTTTACACATTAATTTTAAAATAATTAATTTTGCTCTTGCATTTTATACATAATTTTCTTTAGACTCACTTAAATTGTCTTTTTAATCTTTTGTTGGTCAACATTGACTAACGTATTTCAAAATTATCTTTTTTTAATTCTTTATTAGTTACATATTACTAAATTACAAGTTTATTTGAAGACGAAAAAGAAAAAAAAAATATTTAAAGAGAAAAAAGAGAAAAGCTAGAAAAAAAATTTAGCTAAAAGCAAAATATATATATATATTTTTGGGTTGCTCCGTGACTGGTCAAGTCCCCGTTACCAAAGTATATAAATAAATAAATAAACAATAGATTAATAATCACTAAAACATGAAATTGAAATGTTTTACTATTTTCCCATTGTGTTAGTAGTTCAACACACTATAACTAGGAAACACACGAATTAAGACTTAAGAAATAATCCTAAGAGATCATGCACATAAATATAAAGAAAATGTAAAAAAGAAAGCACCTTCTTTTTCTGGTTGATTTTTAAATTTTTAATAATCGAGTAATTCAATTTGCCAAAAAAAAAAAAAAAGAAATAAATCCAGGTATTAATTAAGGAAGAGAATATCCGATGAAAAACTTTGGAGCATGCGGCGATAAGCATTGACTTTCACAGCGGCGATTCATCATATCTGATATACGTTAATTTGCTTCAGATGTTTTCTAATATAATAGGAGCCTATGATGTAGTACAGGCTGAGATATTATAAACAATAAGAGACCCTTCTGAGCAAATATTAATACGAATGATGGACCTCTATTTCCAGTACTGATTTTCTTCGTCTTGTTATGTTACCACATCAAATCTTTGAGAGCAAAAGTAGCAACTTACTCTGCTTCATCAAGAAAGCAACTCCTGAAACTAGCCATGTTTGGTGGAAAAAGAAAATTAAATTTTCTCAGAAAAATTTTCCCATATTCTTTGGCTCTTCTCACAAGTTAGAAGCTGGCCTGTAACACCTCATGTTTGTGTGCTGTTTGCCCCTCTCTCTCTCTCTATAACCTGAGTTGTCATTCAGGAGCTACAGCTAGCTATAGGTTTTGTATATATATTGTGGGGTATATGGTCAGGACTTAGAATTATTGGCTACTGTGATGAACTATGTAAGGAAAACAATATTCCCACTTGGGGGTATGGTGATTCTAGTAGAGTCACGTCTAGAGGGAGAGAGAAATATTATGTAGTAATAACTAGGAAAAGATTTTGAGCATAGTGGGACGTGCCCATGAAATATCCCGTCAAAAAATTTTCCTCTGTTACACAAAATTTCACGGACCAGATGTTCATCATATTGTTTTCTGTCTTTTCATTTTCCTTCATATAAAAATAGAAATGGTTCCTAGTTCCTGCACACTTTCGAGATTTCTTAGGCTCAAACTTCTTATTTTCTAATATTTTTTCTCTTTGTGATTGACATTTGATTAACAAGTCAATAGTGAAATTGCTCACGACCGATAGGGATAACTGCAAAAAAATACCCTAAAATTTGAGTATTCTGCAATTTAAATCCTGAAATTTGGACTTTACAAAATAATATTCTGAGATTAAAAATTTCTAAAAAATAATACTCTGAACAGATTTTTTGACCAATTTTAAGAAAAAAAACAATAATATCCTCAATTAAAACTAGATTAATTCATATTATTCATCTTAATTTTGAAAATATTATTATATTTTATCAGTTAAAAATCAACACAGAGTATTAATTTTCAGAAATTCGTAATCTCAAAGTATTATTTTGCAGAATCCAAACTTCAAAATTTAAATTTCGAAACATAATCCAAACTTCAGAGTTTAAATTACGGAACATCCAAAGATATTTTTTTACAATTATCCCAATCTCATATATTAATTGATCATATATTTTCACTTTAGAATATATATATCATATAAGCTTTTGAGATATGGACTATTAACTTCCTCATTATAAAACAAAAGCTCATAACAACTTTCTAGACATCGACATGTGGAAAAATTCAGAGTTGGCAGTCGAGGCCACCAGATCAGCTGAGGCCACACCGATGGATTAACAGTACTTGGATTAATACGAAAAAGTCTCTGCCTTTTCCCTTCTCTGGCTCATAATATGGTTACGTTATATATGTAAATGTAAATATAGATGCTTCTCGGGGAGTGAACGCTACCGTTTTTTCTCTGCCACTTTAGACTCTCAGAAAAATTACGTCAATCCTCTACTTCTATTTACTTTACCAAAGAAATTAAAAGAAAAAAACATATTTTATGTATCTGTAACATAATACATATCATAAATGTACTTTTCAAGTTTTTATCTGCAGCAAACTCAAACATTTGCAGTAACTATAGTTACGTAGTATGCACACGGTGTAGCTGGAAACGAAAATGATATACATTCGAATTATATAGTAGTAATTATAGATCAATAAACTAGCTACAAGATAAGGAAATAAAAGTCCTCATAAAAAAAAATAATAATAAAGAAGATATTGAAGGCAGGGGCCCCAAGGGACTTGAACCATTAATGAAGCCCTGCTCTGTCCAAATTAACTATAATTTCAGTACAAGCACAAGCAAGCCAACGTTTTTTTTCCCCCTTTTTCAATAGATCGAAAGATTCCCGGGAAACAAACAAGAAAATTTATTTAAAAGCTATTATAATTAATTATTTACACTGATCAAAAATTGGTAATTCTTCACCTTAAGAAAACTAGTAGTTGGAAAATGATCAAAGATATCAAGGGTTGAAAATGAAGTTCCCACACTTGCATTTCCAACTCATGGGCTTGTAGTTGGAGTTGTTGTCGTCGCCTCTAGCGTATTCGGTGTTTGAAACTTTGGAAGACTTTTTGGAGGTACCAGATTTCACTTGCGGGTTTGTTGGAACCTGAATAGCTTCGCAGTGCACACATGAGCTACATCGTCTCTCACACCTCGGAGGCCTCGAACCTATTCGAGCTCTTACAATTGCTTTGTCTTCACTTACTGTCTATCCAAATTTAAAAAAAGAAGAAAGAAAGTAAGAACATATCTTTTCTTTCAATTCAACTGTTATTTCAATTGATTTGTTATGGAATATAGAAAAACAAAAAACAAAAAACAAAAATAGTACGTTGGAATAAAATTAATGGATTCTCACCTGAGAAAAGTTTTTCTCTTTGGGAATTTCTCTGCCTGCCAAAAAAAAAAAAAAAAAAACATGGGGAAACTACTTGAGTATAAAAGAAAGATCAAATATGTTTCTTTTTATTTCTTTTTTTTTTTTTCATTTTTGAGTCTGACCCACTTACCTTGAGCCATAAATCTCAACTGGGTCGAGCTCAAAATTGAGAGAAAGAGAAGACAAAGTGCCAAATAGCAAAGTCTGCGGCTGTATATGAGACTCTGTTTACACCCCATTTCAGTGAGAACAAGAATCTAGTTTACTTTAATTGGTGAGATAGTTGAAGATTGAAGCGGAAAACGGAGAAGGGTTTTCAGAGAGAGAGAGAGAGAGAGAGAGAGAGAGGAGTCTGCCAATTTAAGTTTGCCAATTTAAGTGGAGAACTGTCTGAAGCTATAAACAAGAGGGGGGAGGGGTTTCAGTAACGGAATGACAACATAATATAAATGATCAATCTCTCAAGCTTTCTTTCTCTCTTTCTCTCTCTCTCTCTCTCTCTCTCTTCAGTGAGATTTTTGAGGTGATGGAACGTAGAAGGACAAATAAGAAATGCAGAGTGGGAAAAGAAGGCAGGAAAGGAACTCCCCAAAAGGAATAACCTCAGCCTCGTTCGATGAGCCAATGAACCCAAAAATAAAAAGGAAAAAAAAGAGTTGAATCTTAAGACAACAAAACAGAGGTGACTGTCCCCAGAAACAGCAACGAGTTGGGATTAAAGACAACGAGTGCCCAAAAAAAATTGACAAAACCCCAAAAAAACCTCGCACCATATCAAGGACAGGTGTCCACTACATGACATGAATTTACAGCTGTGGTCTTTTTTTTTCTTCTTTAATATTAATTTTTCTTTATTTTCCCTCGTTTTGTTTTGAAGTTTTTATGTGAGACTCACTTTTGGGGATTTCTTGTAGAGTTTGGTCTGAGCAGTCCCACCTAATCACGCCATATCCAAATCTCTCACTCTGAGAAAAAGAAATAACATGTAGTACTATACTATACTATACTCTACTCTACTCTACTCTACTCTCTTTCTCTCTCATGGCGTCTCTTTCGATTATTATACACCAAATCATATTCAAATCTCGATGCTTCACTCTGCCTCGTATCTTTTTTTCCGTTTTCATTAATTAACTACGCCTTTTTTTTTTAATTTCATTTTTTTGGGTTGACTATTTTTATGTGAATTAGAATTTTACTATATTAGCAAAAATAAATGCTTGCATATCATTGTACGGTGAGTTATATCATGATTTGGTAAGGAAGCATGGGCTTAAATCGTACGAGTCGTCCAGCTTTGCCTCTAACAAATAGAGAGAGAGAGGATAGGAGTTCAAAATGTAGATTTTTTTATTAAAAAAAAAATAATAAAGTGTGGAGATAGATATAGGTTTACTACTACACAAAACAACATGATATTTGTGTTTGGTCATATCCCATTCATTGCTTAATACGTGTATTTTGTGTAATTAAACCTATATGGTTTTGAAAATGTGAAGGATAAGAGAGCTCCATACAAGCCGAGTTATTTTTTATTTTTTCAAAAAAGAGAAATTTTTTTACTGAGAAATTTTTACATAAATTATTCTAATTAGGATTTGAATTTTTCTGTTATTACACACACTTCCAAGATTCTAGACCAATTGAGAAGCCCAGTTGACTTTAACTTGACTAAAGAAACCATACAAAAATTATGTTGTACCTCAAGGTCATCACGGTCTTTTGTACTTCAAGTTCATTCACACGTTGTGTTTGTATGAGAGGAATTGCATTTTGCTCTTTGAGCCAAAAAAAAAATTATAAAAATCAAGAAGTAATACAATTTTTAATTATGAAATTATCTTTAGATTGAATTCAGAAAAGTGTATTTTAAAAAAAAACAGAAAAAAAAGAGTAAAGTTATTTAGCATCATCATACTGAAAAATGGACAGCATACATAATAGAAGTATAGAACATGGAACTAGAGTGATCTTGTACTAGCAAAGATGTCACCTCTAATTCCATGAGCATTTTAATTCACCTATTTTTACTTTTGTGTATATGCAATAATCCCCTCACCGTCACACAGGACGTAGCCACATTGTGGCGAGGAGGGCTCAACTTTTGTCAATATAATAAAAATAATAATAATACATTTCAAAAAAATAATAATTATAATTATAAGGAAAAAAAACTAATATTTAAACCTATAAACCCTACTCAAAAAATTGTTAGCCCTACAAATATATAACTAATTTTCATATATGTTCAAAACAAATTATCAATATAATAAAAATATGTATTCATATTA
This sequence comes from Trema orientale, assembly GCA_002914845.1. Classification (NCBI taxonomy): domain Eukaryota; kingdom Viridiplantae; phylum Streptophyta; class Magnoliopsida; order Rosales; family Cannabaceae; genus Trema; species Trema orientale. Next base: position 75,762 of record JXTC01000068.1, read on the forward strand.
ATTTTACTACTTGCTATTGCTATTGTGACGAAGATATTTTATTTTATAAATTTAATTAATAATAGACTATATAATCAAATAAAATATTAACCGTAAAATGACACAATATTTTATTTTATAATTTTAATTAATAATAGACTATATAATCAAATAAAATATTAACCGTAAAATGATAATTTATTTATTTATATTGAGAAAGATATCTTCACCATTTTTTTTTTTCAGAGCTTTTCAATGACCTTGATAACGAAGCTCTCGTTACCATATAATGAACTTGAAGCATGAATTTTTTTAATTTTTTTTAATTTTACTATAGTCATTAGATTTAAACTAGATATTAATTTTTACTAGAATTTAAGCTCTACGAGTGAAAATTCCTGGCCTGTCATATGAAGGGGACTTGCATGTAGGGAATATCAGAGAGTCCCACCCCAGTTGAAGGGTCGTGTGTATCGAGACAAAGATGAACAGGCTCGCTCGTGTGTTGAGAGTACGAGCAATTGGCAAAGTGCAAATGCCATTGGCTCATGGAAGGGCCAACAACAAGGCAGGCTTGGCCTAATATGTTGTTGAAGAGTGATGGGCTAAGGACTTCGGGCTAAGGACTTCGGCCCATTTAGTCGGCCCAGCTGTTGTTGCATGTTGCACCCACTTGGGCCACAACTCGATTGTTGGGGGATGATTTCTGACAAAAGAAAAAAAATCTGTACACACCTAAACAAAAATACCAATAACAGAAATTAACAAGTAAAAATCTTAAAATATAGGCCCAGTTTGGTAAAACTTCTTTGAAGCTAAAACACTTCTTTAACAATTTTTAGGTAAAAATGTGTATGGTTAAAAAGAATAAATTAGCTGTATACCACTTTTTTTCTTCATTAATTAAATCTACCATCATACTACTTTTTTAAAATGAATTATTGATAAATTCTTAAGTAATTCTTGACGATCTTGACGGATTCTTGAACGATTCTTGACGTCAACGGCGATCTTGATGAATTTTTGACAAATTCTTTACAATCTTGATGGATTCTTGATGAATTCTTGACATTGGCGGTGATCTTGACGGGTTCTTGATGAATTCTTAACGGATTCTTGACAATCTTGATGCATTCTTGACAGATTCTTAATGTCAGGGGTAATCTTGATAGATTCTTGATGGAACGGATTCTTGATTAATTCTTGACAGATTCTTGACTAATTCCCTCCCAAAAGTGGTAGAATCTAATAGTGGTGATAAATTTAGTTAAATATTTGAAAAAAGTGGTAATTGTCTACTTAACCCGGTCAAAAATCATAAAGCTGATTATTCAACAATCTGGCCCACATCTATAGCTAAAAGCTGAAGTTGGGTGAAGGCAGATTTGGATTGCCCGTTTGGCACAGCTTTCAAAGATCTTTTAGGGCTCAAAAGATCTTTTAGGAGTGTTTGAATGAATTTTTAGAAGATCTTTTTTTATCCAAAAGATCTTTTTAAAGAAGTATGGACCTATCATCTTTTTTAGGAAGATCTTTTTATACTTTTACTTCAAGAAGTAAAAGCTATCCCAAACAGGCCCGTAGATTACATGGGATGGGAATCAGCTCATATCTTCAATGAATATTTCGAAATACCAAAACTAACCTTGTATAAATGTGAAAAGTCCAAGCAAATACCCTTCAATCAAAACCCAAAGACGAATCAAGAATTTACCATCTTCTCCGGCAGTCCCTTTTTGCAGCAGGCGTGGTGGACGGTGGGTATTTAGTGACTTGTCCTCAATTCAGATTTTCAACAAATCTAGAGGAGTTTTTGCGTTAGAACTTTAATTAATTTTCAGTGAATCCAAACTTTACTAGAACATGGGTAAGATTTCCTTTTCCCCTTTTACAATATTATGCATTTTTCATCTTGGAAGTTCAATTGGTTTTCGGTACAACCAAAGTCAAGATTGCTATTTGGTTTTTGTGCCTGGGATCCTCATTGTTATTGTTTGTTATAGAGTTTATGGATCAATTCTTATAAGCTGAATGTTTCAAAGATGAGTGAAAGGCATATTGTCTGCTTTTTTCTTTTCCTATATTCTTTCTTTTTTATCACTTACCTCTAGTATATTATTTGGCAAATTAATATTATATAATTATTTATAATAGTGTGTTAAACAAAATTATAATCATATGAGATCACTGTGCCACAATTTCTTATAATTTATATTTCTCTGTAGTAAATTATGAAGTAGTTACTTCTATAGAAACCATATTACCTTGTATTTTATTTATTTGTTTATTATAAATAGATTGACAAAGAAAATGTAAAGTAGTATATACACGTACATTTTGGTTGCTAATATACTGAATAAATCATTTCCACTGTATGTATATTTTGGTCCTTTTATATTTGTACAACATTTTGACCATACATTTTACTAAACACTATAATTTAGCTTTTGTAACTCACAATACTTTTAAATTATAGTTTACCAAACATTCAGCTACTTTGTAATACAGCTGATTTTTTTCATAGCATAACTAAAACTGACTCTTTCATAATCCGCAGCAATACCAAACTGGCCCATAATATCTCGATTGATTCAAATACATTTATATAGTATCTCGGTATGCCAAAGTGTCACTATTAAATAAATGATAATATAGATATGATGAGCCTAAGGCTTTAAAGAAAGAGATAAGGCAACAAAGCCATTTCAATATGTTATGAATCACATAAGAAAGCCAAAATGGGCAATAATCAGAAGTGACTATTAATTCTAATCAACTAAAGTACAGAGTACGTGAAGAAATCCCCTAAAATTATGAAGATTAGGGAAAATACCTTTGATCATGTTATGGTCAAGAAAGGTACCGGTCATACACTATTACAACATTGTTATACCAATAAGATGTCAGACAGCGTTATGTATGATAAAGAATGTCTTTGTTATATCTCTCATACTCATGCAAAACCAAGGCAGTAAATCATAAGGAATTCAATTATTATACGAAGGAACCATATAATATCGTTCTCTCTTGACGGAGAATAATGTAGAACACTTTGAAGAAAACAAGATCAAGATTCGTAGCTTTGATCAATATTTGTATCTTTCTCTCTTTTTTTTTTTTTTTTTTTTTGATTAAGGAGAAGATGAGGGGTGGGGTGGGGTTCAAACCCCACCTAGTACTTCTTAAAGAGAAGATTTTTTCCACACGAGCTACTAACTCGTGGCTGTTATAAGGATTCTTAGAAACAAACGCATCAAAGCTTCATAATCGGTCATTAGTCTCTTACAAATTGATTGGTACAATTTTATGCTCAATATCGATGATTTGACAAATGTGGGTTAAGTAGACAAATATCACTTTTGAAGGCAAACTAATTAAGGTTAATAGAATTAATTACTACTTTTAATATCTTAGAATACATGTTTACTCTCCTTCAAATAAATAAATAAATAAAACCATACCCATTAAGAGATAAAGGGTAAAAGAGCCATTTTTTATTAAATCAAAAGAGAAAGAAACTGTTGAAAAAATAGATGTGTTATACCATTTTGCTAAGCCTTTTTGAGGCAAACTTATAAGTGAGACCCACTACTTATTAGTGAGAGGCTATAATTGATATGTGTTCTCTTTCGCAAATATATCAAAATCAAGTATTTACTTTCTCAAAATAGTAACGGGGTGAATGAAAAATTGTCACCCAAGGTGAGCCAAATGAGAAAGGAAAATGAATGGGATTTGCTAGAGTCCTATTCCCACATAGAAAATGAGCACAAACTAAGAGATATTTATATAGAGTCGCTTAACTTTTAGTTGGTAACTTGGTAAGCTAAGAGACTCTCTCTTGCATTCGCATGTAAGGGGTGCAAATCACGGGCCGGACAGTATGCACTTATGTGCGCCTGCGCATTATGTGGGCACGAATGCCAGACCGAAAAGCCCACTCTATATTGGGCCTTGAAATTTTTTCCCCTATCTCTAAAGCCCAAAGAAGGTTCTGGAATTCTAACTCCAGAAATGAAAGCCATTAGTCTTTTGAAACTTGTAACAGTCCAATTTTGAAAGCCATTAGTCTTCTGAAATAGCCAAAAATATTTGACTTTTATTCTTAAGGAGATGTTTATGGCAGATACCCCCCATGGAGCCTATAAAAGGAGAGCTCTTCTTCTCATTTCAATATACGGAAACATTCTCTTCTCTATTCTTTCTAATATTTGCTATGTGGCAATTAGAAATTGTTAGTTGGTAGTTGTGAGTCTATAGTACTCGAGTCTTTAGTTTTATAGTGTGGTGGAGCTCTCTAGTTCAATTTGTTTGTAGTTGTGGTGATATAGTTTGGGTACTACTCAGTTTGTTGGGAGTAGCAACTTGGTGCGATATTGCTATTCGAGAACCATTTTATCTTAGGAGACAGACGTCATTGGCATTCATCTAAGCATCCCAGTGAGGAGGCATAACTGTTTTAACAAAATTATGTGAAACACAAGAATCAGTTTGATATCCCTTACTCTGCAATTTTTATTATCCTAATTATTGTGAAATAATTGTGATTTATTTTGCTACATTATTTGTTATAATATTGTTGTTTCTGTAGTATTTACATTTTTATATTTATTAATATTTGTAATAATTTTTCTAACAGAAACTACAATATAAGTAATTATTTAGAAATAAAAAATAGAAATATGACAATATAAGCAAGAACCTCACTAATTTTTTTTGAAAAAATGTAGCTATCAAACACTCAACAATACCTTGATAGCAATTAATTTTGCGCTTAGATTATTTGCATGCTAGCCTTGATTGTTCTTGTTGGTGCAAAATTTCGTCTCGGTACTATTGATGAGTGCGAGAACAAAATATTAATCACCACCAGTCGTTGCTGAAAAATCGAGTCCAAGTCCTCTCCTCAAGCTAGGTCTGAGCTCGAGAATGTAATGCAGCCTCTCTCTAAACCATGGGACCTGAGGTCTGCAACATAGGGGAGGTACAGGGCCAACTGAACGGGTAGACAACTAAGGCAATGGCCTAGGGCCACCATCAGCCAAAGCCTCTTAATTATGTTTTTACCTAGTGTAGTTATATTTTTAAGCCTAATTTGTGGATAATTAGATTATGCTCTAGATATATCTAATTCAAAATATGTGTTAGGTTGATAAAAGATAAAAACTCAAAATTAATACTCGATTTAGCAATATTTTCATTTAAATATATAATTGATTTGGTTTTAATGAAAAATCCCATAAAATTAGCAACTAATCTATATACATTCTTATCAATAAGTGAAAAATAAACATTGTACTATATATCTCATTTCAATTATTTTGTTTCATTACCATAAAAAGGAAAAACTAATTACAGAAATGAAAATAGTATGTCACTAGAACGTGATATTCATAAATATTCATTTTTCTAGTTTCTTTCAGTTTCTACTAATTGCACTTTTAACTAGTACTATATTTGATATCTTTAGTTCTATCAAAAGTTCTAAATCTATTCTTACTAATTTCATGTTTTATTTTATTCTTAATTTTTTCTATTTTTTGAAATTTTTGTAATTTTTAATATTGTTGTTATTACGAAGATTACACATCCTTTTAGGGTGTTTCTTTACAGTATGTTCAATTATAGTAACAACTATGCATATTGAAGACATGAATAAGAAAAAAAAAGCTAATTGAATATAAAAAAAAAGTTTGTGAATTTTCTACGAAAATTTATAGTTTAACAACTAATTTTAAATGAATTATGAGATGATGAAGTAGTGATAGTATATAAATAAAGACTGTAAACCTATTAATTGATGAAATATGTGATAATATATTCGCCAATTTTAAAGAATAATTAAAACTAATTTTTATAAAGCCTCTTTATAAGTTTTGCCTAAGGTCTCCAATTGTGTTGAAATGGCCCTAGGGGGTGGAGGGGGAAGGATGCTAAGTAGCTGTGTGGTGTCTACCAAAGGGACTCCAAAGTTTAATTTAGTAACATGGAGTTTTAGTGAGAGAAAATCTCCTAAGAAGAGCAGTTTATAGGAGAGTAAATAAGGAAAGCGAAAGGTAGAAACTGGACCTTTTGCTTCAGCCTACTTTCAAAGTGGTGGTTCGAAGCCTTAAATAGGCAATTTGGGGTAATTTGGGCCATTGGATCATCTTGGGAAGGAGTAGTACCATCCTAACCCTTGATCTTGGCTGAGAAGGATGTATTTAATGCGATGAGACTCCCGGTACTATAGTAATTCGGCTATAGGTCTACATTTCGGCATTAGTACACCCATGGCAAGGTATTATAGATGGCTTTTAGGTAACTTGTGTAATTATGACCCATAATTTATGGGATTGGGTTGGCCTCGGGCTTTGTCCGGGTAAATAGAGGATTTTAACCCAAAATTGAGTTGGCTCCAGGTACTTTAGGGTAGCATGAGGTTGGGAGACTGGGTTTAATCGGAGACATTGATTTCTCCTAGGGCTTTGCAGCGACTCCTTAGGTCTAATACTATGCAATTTGAGAAATACCCTCAACAGTTTTATTGAAATTTGAATTCTTTTCTTCAGTGTAGTGTGGTCACTAATGAATTCAGTTGCTAGTGAAACAATAAATTATAAAGACTATTCCCTGGTTATTTTCTGTATTTTATTTTTGTTATTTTGATGACTTATTAGAAAATTACTTGCTAGTTTATTTATTGTCATTGTTCTTGCTTACTTTCTATATTTTACTTTATTTGATTCTATTTATTTTTTTTCTAATGTTATGTTATAATATCTATTTTCCAGCCAAATAAGTAAATGTGGATTTGTAGCTTGTTTTTATTTTTCTGAGAGAAAATATTTTTATTTCTATTTTTTATTTTTAATTGACTTTGATATCTAGTTTTCTATTAGGTTCATTTTTGCTCCCTAAAATATGTAGTTTGTATCATTATTGCCCTTTGAATAATTTTTTTATCTATAAAACTAATGGAATAAGATATTTTTAAAACAATTTGAAATTTTAGAAGTCAGTAGACAACTTTCAATATTACATGTGGTAGGAGAAATTATGTGAAATGACATTTTTTTATAGGAGTTAATCACATAAAAATACCCTCACTTTTAACGTTTTTTTGCAAAAGATACTATATCTTTTGAATTTCTGCAAATTAATAACCTCACTTTTGAAATTTTGTAAATTAATACCCTCACATTTACGATTTTTATAAATTAATACCCTCACTTTTGAATTCTGCAAATTAATACCCTGACATTTACGATTTCTGCAAATTAATACCCTCAGCTTTTGTTGTCTTTATATATTTATACTATGAACAAATTAAAAGATACAATCTCTCATTAACTTATTAAAAATGTTTAAATATTAGTATATTATCGGAAATTATTTTATAACTACTTTTTTTTGATTAATTGCTAAAAATACAGAATTTTTTTTCTTCTCATGTTTCTTTTTCTTTTTTTACAATTAATTATTTTTACTTCTCGTTCTAATTTTTTACTTTTCTTTTTTAAATGAAAAGTGAAATAAAATGACTACAAATATTTTTCAGAAATTTTATTATTGTTTAATAAGTTTGAATTAAGTTAATGATGCCTACTACCATCTTTTTATTATTAAAATCAACTAATTGGGCACTAAGGTTATAATGTATAGGAATTTCAAATGTTAGTATATTAATTTGCAAGAATTTTAATTGTTAGAGTATTCATTTGCATAATTCAAAAATAAGGGTATTATTTTGCAAAAATTCAAAAGTTAAGGTACTTTTTTACAGAAATTTAAAAGTGAGGGTATTATTTTGCAGACATTCAAAAGCTATGTTTTTTCTTTACTAAAAAGTTAAAAATCGGGGTATTTTAATATTATTATCCCCTTTTTTATAGCGAGTTTTAGAAAATACACCTTTCTTAGTAATAATTAAGTAAATACACTCCTTTCAAAATAATAGAGATGTAAAAAGACTTGTATACTCTTAAGTCGAGACAGCTAGATATGGTGTCGAACACTAGATAAGGTGTCTAGCAGCTCAACTAAAAAAAATTTTTGAGTACTGAGTGCTAGACAAGGTATGAGACCATTAGCAAAGGTATCGAGTGATGCTAGATAATGTGTCTAGCAACTTTACCCTCATGTCTAGCCATATTTGGACCAAAAAAAAAATACATTTGAATATTGAGCGCCAGACAGGGTGCCGAGGATGCTAGACAAGAGTGTCGAGCAACTCAACTCCCTTGCCTAACCAAATCTAGACCCTTGATGAGATATAGGAGCATTTTTGTCTTTATAATAAATTCAAAACTTAAAAAGGAGTATTTACAAAAAAATAAAAAATTAAAGTATTGAAAGTGATGCATTTTCTAAAATACATGTTGAAAAAGATGTATTTTATCAAGAAGCCCTGTGCGATAAAGTAAAATAATTTATCTATATACATAAGGAAATTTAAGGATTTGTGGCACAAATGGTCCCTGAACTAGCTAACTTATAGCAACTTGGTTCTCAAAGTTTCAGTTGTGGCAATTAAGCCTCCGAACTTTCTGATTTGAAGCAATCTGGTCCCTGAATCTTTTGAATTGAAACTTACTTTTAAATTTCTAATAAAAAACACATGTGAGGAGCATATTATAGCATCTTATATATTTAACAGAAAGAAGAATGCTAAACACACTCTCTTTCTCACTCTCTTTTACACTTTTCAGTTTCACAGTCTGATACGTGAATTCTACTATCCAGTTTAATATTTTAGTAATGCAATTAATTATAGTAGAATCTACGTGTCAAGCAGTGAGACTGAGAGAATGCAAAAGAGGGTGTAAAAGCAAATGCTGCTAGTATTTCTCTACCGAAAATAATCTGAACAAAAGGATTTAAAAAGAACGAAAGATGTATTATTTGTATTTTTTTTAGAGTTATTAGAGTTTCAAATTTTGATAAATTTTTTTTGCTATTGTTCATTTTTTTACCCTAAATTACTTTTTATTTTGATTTATTCAGTTGATTTTTTTACCCCCTCGTCCCTCCATTTTTAAGGATTTTTAAATTTTTGTATTTTTTTTTATTTCGTTTCAAAGAATAATAATAGTTCCCCTAAAAAATAATAATAATAAAAGTCCAAAAACAAAAAACCAAATTGGCCGTCAAGTGTTTGATTAAAAACAAAGAAGAAGAGACGAGTGAGCTGGTTGGCTTCCATTGATGTGATGACCTCAAAAACAAACTTCAAAAGTTTTAATTTTAACAGAATGAATGAATAGAATGAAAGAATTCTCAGAACCTGACTCTCCTCATTCTCGATTCCATTACCACTTTTCTCTTTCTTCTCACCAACGCTTCTTATAAGATTCCCAGGAACTTCTTTCAACCCTTTTGAGAAAACCCCAATTCAAAGCTCTGAGTTTTGGTCTCACTCAGACCCCTTTTGGTGGATCTTCCATGGCGTCTTCTTCCTCCCAGCTTCGGCTCATGTCCGATCTCAAAGCCATCATAAACGAATCCCCAGAGGTTATTCTCGTTCTAACACCAGAGTTTTTGAAATTTCGATTCGGAATTTGAATTGGGTTCGTTTGGTTTTTAGGGTTGCAGTGCGAGTCCATTGTCTGATGATAATCTTTTCGTGTGGAGTGCCACCATTTTTGGGCCCGATGAGACCTCATGGGAAGGTGGATCCTGCTGAATTTTTATTTAATTTTTTGTTTAAAATTACTGACTTTTTGTTTTTTTTTTTGTTTTTTTGTTTTTTTTGGTGAGTTTGGCTGATTGTTTGGGAATTGGGAATTGAAAATCCAGGTGGGGTTTTCAGTTTTAGATTGACATTCGGCGATAATTATCCCGAAAAGCCTCCTCGAGTTCGATTCACCTCCGAAATGTTTCACCCTAATGGTTAGTTTTAATTGATCGTTTATCTAATTGTTAGTAGTAGCCATTGAACGATTGGATTCTCTCTCTCTTATGGCTTATTGGGTTACTGACTCGGTCTGAATTTAGTGTCAACAATGCCTTTCTTTTCTATTAACAAAATCTTGGTGAAATAGTGTCAGAAGTAGTGAAATTGTCTCTTGCTTGCAGATCATTTTTAATTATTAGTTAAGTGGTTTACTAACTTCTTTTATATGGTGCTTCATTTATTGAATTCATATCATGTGTACAACTTTGGTGTCGTAATCCATGTTCAATCGAATAATGAATGAAACATCATGTTGAAAATTTAAATGAAAATTATGAAGTTAAAAAACTGATTCTGTAGTTTTGAATTCTAAATGAATGTTGTATCAATTTATTGGTTGTTTGTAAACTGAGACACCAAAATTGGATAGATTATTGAGTTCTCATTTATTTATTGGATTTCCTGCCATTGTCTGGATTTCATGAAATTTTAGGCATGATTAGAGGTTGGAGATAATGGTCATATTTAAGAATGCCTTTTCTTGGTTTGATTTTCCATATCTTCAAGTATGACGTGTTATTTATAACTATGAGGAACACCTAATTGAGATGGTTGATATCAGATTCTGTAATGTGTTTCTTTTTCTTTTTTTTTTTTCTTCGGTTTGGCTATGTTGTACAACTGCATTTGATCTAGAACGAAGTCCAAATGGTCCTTCAAATGAGATTTGTGCGCTACAATTTAGTGCATAATGAGGAAGTATTTGAATACATTAGCCAGCGAGGCACCGCATAACATATATGGACGGCCATGGTGATTGGAAATTGGACAGTGGGTCAAGCTTCAATGACATTCTAGGACCACTATCAGTCTTTAGGTAGCTTTATGGATCTATACTGGATATACTCCTACAAAAATCGGATTCTAACCCGATCCAGTACAAAAATTTAGCCTGGGAAAATATTGGAGGGTATTAGTTGTTTGCAAGACTTTCAAAATGCATAACTGCTAGAAACAAAGCAGAATTTATAATGGGCCTCAAACCTGCCTCTAATAGATGATTCAGGAAGTGGTAATTCACTTGTTTTAAGTTTATTACAGCCCCTTTCTAGTTTGTGCTCATATTTCTAGGGTTAGTTTTTTTCCAACTCCCCACTGGTATTTGCTTTAGCCAATCTTTGGCAGATCACTATACAATGAAGTAGCCTTAAAACTTTTTTAGTTTCGATTTTCTCCGTCCACTTTCGTTGTAACACATTTAGGAGGAGAGGATAGGAAGGGGTTTATGTCTCTTGGTGTATAGAGGGGTTGCAAAGAGAATTAATGGAGCCAGATAACTTTGTTAGTTCGAAACAAGCAATTATGGGGGTGAGAACATCTGGCAATGGTTCTTGTAGACTTGTAGTCTCCAATCGAAATCTCCTTTCGAAGCTTTAGTTTGTTCTTTAAGTATGTCATTCCCGCTGATTGCCATAATACTGTCTTGTTCTTTTCGCTTCTACTCTTTAACTTCAGTTTATGTGCCACGCCCTTAGTAACTTCCACATATTTCTTTTACTTTTTAATTTCAAATACTCATTTTTGACGTTGTTCAAACAGTTTATCATGATGGGACACTATGCATGGATATAATTCAGGATGCATGGTCACCCTTTCACAATGTATCTACGATTTTAACCTCTGTTCAGGTAATTTTTCTAATCTCAAACTCGAACCAATCCTTTTTCTTCCCCCACGTTCATCATACACAATGACAATGTTATTTTGTCAATTGTATATGCTGCAGTCACTTCTGACTGATCCAAATCCCGCAAGTCCTGCAAATCCCAAGGCTGCTCAGCTGTATCAACACGACATTCAGGCTTATAACAAGTTCGTAAAAATATATTGATTGAGCCTGTGTTCCTTCTATGAGAATTATGTTTCCTGAAACTAGCTCCCCATTGTCATGTGAAAAATTGCAGGAGGGTACGCCGCTGTGCTCGTCATTCCATAGAGTCCTCATGAAATCTGTTTGAAATTCTTGTTCTATCTTTGTAACTGTTTGAACAAGGTTTGTTATGGCCCGATACGCACCATCGAGTGTGCATCTCATTCTGCTCTTTCTTTTCTTTCTCCCCCTAAAAAAAGTAATATGTTTCTTCATCAACTTAGTACAAATAGATTTTTTCCCTTCCCTGTCATCGTTCCATCCTGTCAATATTGTATGAGCATTTTTGAATGTAAATTAGAGGATCTCAAAGTACTCTCAATTGATAATAATGTACAGATACTTTGTTGAAGGATGCGTTCTCATTCTCAGAACTGTATAATCTAACGGATATTCTTGTTTGATTTTGAGATTCCAAGAAGAGATATCAACTAGAAGTCATTTTAAAATGTCACGACTCTTTTTCTAGATGGGTTATGCATGAGCCTTATGGTTCTGAAATCAAAGTCCAAAACAATGAAACACCGCACCGAAAAGATGTTTTTCAACTCAACCAATTTGTCACTAAAGATAGACTTTGCATGGTTTGCTCGTTACACTTTGCTTCTATAGTGCAAGGCGTTAGTCTTGTATACCAGTGAACTTGCTATCTATGAGTACCAAAAGAGGGAAATTATTACCAACAAGAAACTCAAATACGATTGGGAGCCTCCAGATAGGTTTCAATCGCTAAACACCTTACGAGCAAATGGAAATTTGTTATAGAGTTGGGCTAGTGAGTGACTGTTGCATAATAACATTCCTGTGAGATCTATAAAAATAGACGGCTGTGATTGACGAGTATGACCAAAACATAGCTGTTATATTACATCTAAGTAGCCATGAATGGAACATCAAGCAAGGAGAAGATAACCAGTTCTTTTACTATTCTTAAATCTTATTTGCGTGTTGTCTCTCTTTCTTTAGTCATGGCATGCGTGACTGACATTTCGTGCCATGACAATGTTATTTAGTCTGGATTTTTGGTTCTAAGCTGAAACACCACAGTCAGAAAACAAAATCAACATCTCATTAGATTACTAACAGACATAATTCGCAACTCATTAATGAACACAGAGTAAACCCTTTCAAATATGGAGTTGCTATGGACCATCCAAATATAAGGTGGTTAGGGGATGCACATCACAATAATGGAAAGAAAATTTAAAACACAATATATGTTCTAGCAGTTTAATAACAAAATGGTTAATGAGCTTTATGCTCATCTTCAGCCTCAAAATAACAAATTGCTGATATATATTCTCATCCATGGGCATGTGGGCTGTCCATGGATTTGTTCCTCTGCATTTAAATGGACAAAAGGTCATTTTAAGGGCTCAATTGTTTTGGTGCAATAGGGATATGAAATGTACTTCAAGATTAGGGGGGGTCCTTTCATTGTTTTCCTTGTTAATTGCATTAGCTATCCAATGAGCTCTCTCCAAACCCCACCTGAATTAAAAGGTTTTTTTCCCCCTTAATGTGGGTCTTTCTCTGTCTTCGTTTGGGACAATTTTAAGAGTGGTAGATAATTTAAATGTCTTTCCATATATTTCATCAATGAGATGACCAACATTTGGGCAACTGTGTGCCCTACATCTAACTACAAAATACCATTTACTCATATTCATGTATACAATCTGGCTGATGTAGATGGAGTACCAGCTATGGAATTCGTCCATGGATGTAGACTCGAGCTTGGGCTTGAGCCTTTGCCTTTGAATCCTTCTGGCACTCCAGTTGGACCATTTTTATAGCTACTTATTTTGGTTCTATAAAAACTACCACTTCAAGTGTTATAAGCTCTTTGATTGACAGAGAAGCTAAAGCTGTAAGCTAATGGCTCTTTTTGGACTGCCCTTAAGAATAATAGACTTGAAGCGCTGACTTGAGACAAAAAGAAGCAAAGAATCTGAACATCACATGATGAGTTCTAGGACTCAGTAGTAGTACATGGCAATAGAAAAGTCTGAAAAGCTCAGTACTGATTTGAGACTGGAGGAACATAAGAATCAAAAATTGACATTAGCAAAATGTACTTTTAGAAAGCAATCCCTTACTAGCATGTTTGGTGAGTGAGAAAGGATGAGACTAGAATAAACCATCCTAATCCCTTTTTTATTTTTTTTTTGTTGTCAACTTGAAAGTGAGTAAATAATTCATTCCCATGGAGAGAATCTCATTTGGATGGTCCATTCGGAAAAAAAAATCTCATTTGGATGGAATTATTTGTCCCTTTAAAAAATATGAGATTATCAACCAATATATATATATATATTGAGAACCAACTTTTAAATGATTTTTTTAAAAATTCATTTTAGTATTTAAATTCAATTAAAATTATTCATATTGAAAAATTTAATATTTTCGTAATTAATTATAATTCATTTACAAAAAAGTTTAATCATAATCTATTTCAATACCACATAAAAAACCGGATAATATTCCAGTTCAATTAAAATTCATTCCAATTCGAAGTAATAATCACATCTAATCACGTACACCCCATGCATCATTGGATGAAGATTTTGAATACCGAAAACAGATGGACTTTTTTTTTTCTTTTTCCAAGGGGTACCCCTTTAAGCTTATGATGAAACATATAAAATTAGTTGTTAAAAGATGCTTGAAAAAGCGGATTTCTTCGGTTTCAATCATGCATGTACATGGTTCCAAAAGTTAGCTATCATGACATACACACACAGTTAAAAAAGACTCATCATTTCCATTGTAGTAAAAAGATTCCAAGTAGCTTTAACTATAAGCACATCTATACTTCGCCTATGATGAAAAAAAAAAAAATTGTTCAAATGCCAAAACCCATCTCTATTAGCTGCGTACCTAAAAGTAGCACAATATTTCTATAGCTACCTAGAAAAAGGAGATTGAAGTAAGTTTCCAAGGAAAGGAAAACCCTACTAGAAAAATGAATCTCACACTCATCGACCATTCCAAACAGCCACTTTCACTATTAAAATATTGTGGACCATATTGGTCAGAATTGCATGCCTTACGCCCTTATCCTTATCTGAAATAGTTTTTCTCTCAAATAAGAAAACAAAACTTGAAAGGGCCAGAAAGCTAAGATCAGCCTAGGACCCAAACCAAAGTTTAATGTTAATAGAAATTTGTACAGAATCCTATTACATGGGTCCTAACGTTGTTGGTTAGTCTTATCCATCCACCCCAATTACCCGCAAAACCTAGACAAAATTATAAATTAAGTTGTCCAACTAGCTAAGCCTAAACCCATTAATGAACAAAATAATTGAAATGAGACGATATTTAAGAGTGAGCTTTATCCAGAAGTACTATAGCTTAGTTAGGAGTCTTTTCAATCCACACCATGATATGAAGCAGCCAATATTTCTGAAAGTTGATTGGAATATTTTTTATGATTTTGCTTTCACTAAATTGCCTTTTCAAGCAGAAATAAATAGACATTGGCCAGGTAATTGCCCACTTTATGAAATAGCTAGATACTTCCAATATTGTTTTGGAGGCAAACATTATTGCTTCAATACTATTCATGATGAATGAATAATAGAAAGTTTCATTCTAAGTTTCCAGTACATATTATTATGCACAAAAATCATATGGGCATAATTAGCTAGCTTGACTCGTTCGATTGAATGAGCATCATTGGTGGCAAAAAGTCATGTCACGACTTGGGTAATTCACAGATATGCGTAGCCATATATAAGAAAAATATTGCTGAAGGGTAGTTATTTTGCTTAACCTATAACTTTACATACTACTAGATGTGTGAGTTCCACCATAAAAATTAAATGCATAGTCATATATAAGAGAAATACTAAAAGGTAGTTGTGTGCTTAGCATCAGATATACCTGTGAACTCTACTACAAAATTTACATACAGAAAATGCCAAAGGACACGTGTAATACTTATCATCATACATTAATAAAGTTTCTTTTTTTTTTTTTTTTTGCTCAAGGTCATACATTAATAAAGTTGTGCACTTCATATATAACTTTGTATTGGTTTTCACACTTTTAGTGTGTTATTCTCAACAAAACATGTGTTCTATAACATTGCTGCTTAATACGTATAGGTCCCACATTATTATTGGTGTATGATGTTAAATATCGTAAGTGCATTCTCTTTGTCTATAAAGCTTCTGAAAAAGAAAAAAGAATTAAAATAAAAGAGCTGATTTTATATTAGTTTAATTTAATTAAACACCAAAACATGCCACGGGGCACGGGCCTTTCAAAAAAAAAAAAAAAAAAATCATGCCACGGTCTTCCACAGTCGTAGGGTTCTCGAAAGGTTTGTTTTGCACTTTGCCTTTGAGCAATGCAGTAACGAAGTGGAGCTTTCGCCGGTGATTATTCATTGGCACGAGTTAGGAATTGAATGTGATACTACTTTGATGATCAACCTTATACAAGTTCAAAAAATGTTCGTTGAATTTTTTATCTGAGTGGCGGATATGCCTCTATCATCTATATTTAAATGGAGATACAAATCATTCAAATAAATAAAAAATATATAAATTAGCATAATAACTTAAATTTAAAACTTTTTAAGACCAAAAAATTACATTAATAAAGTTTCTCTCATTCCATTGAGATTCACCAAAAAAAAAAAAGAATATTTATATATCATAATTAATTATAAGTCTAATTATAAGTCTAGTGTCTCCTAATTAAGTTGGTACTTGTATTAGCAAAATAATTTATAATATTACATATGTTTAATGTATTAATGTGCCGTCCTTATGTACTAGCGTAATGTGTTATATCGTGTTGTATTTATAGGCCTGCTATACTCTGCCCATTATACTTAATTTATGAATCCAATATGACTCATATCATTGGACCGTATTTGACGTATAGTACTATATTCAAGTTGTGTTAATAGGCCGATTTAGTCATCTTGACAACTCTATGTACATTGTATAGATACTAAATATTATTTTCTCTAAGATAATATAATAAGAAGATATTAAGCACGTTAAGCTATCAAACTGATTAAAATCATTTTCATTGATAATCAATGATGTTGGGCGACTACATTAGATAGGAATGAAGTCTAAGCTTAAATTGGGCAGGTTTTTACCTTTTCGCCATTACCAGCTCCATTAGCTCTCTTATGCACACCCTTAAATCACACTACAACATATACAGTTTTTTTCAAAATTATTATTATTATTTTTCTGTTTTTTTTTTTTTTTTCCTTTCTTCTTCTCTTAAGTCTGTTATTTTCTCTTTGAAGAAACGATATATTGAAATAATGCAACCTAATAAAGTGAAAGGTCCCCAAGTTCTGTCAGCCCAAAATTATTGGAAAATGATTTTGATCACAATAAACAGCTCAAGATGGAGAGACCCCCATCAAACTTTTCTAATAAGTTAAAATGAATGCTGTATTTCTATATTTGGCTATGTAGTTGAAACTCCTAAAAATCTTATGAGTTTTCAGTTATCACCTTCTTATTTTATTCTCTAGAAAATCTTAGGCATAATTAATACAAAAATGCCCCATAAGTTTAGGAGAAATGCATGATTTACTCCTTCTATTTTTTAAAGGAAAAAAAGACCACTTGAATCATCAAAGATTCAAATCGATATAAATTCCATTATCTGTCTAATTAACTCAAAATTAGAATCTAAAATGATAAAATTACTCTTCCTTTGAACTAAAAAGGAAAAATCGGTGGTGCCCTCATGCTCCTCACCTAGTTTTTTCCGTGGAAACCATTTGGACCCGACAATTTTTGGGACCACGAGTGGAACGACAATGGTCCTATCCCTGTACCTTTGTCAACTAGTAGGACATGGGTGCCTACTCATAGAGTCTACTCATTGGGGGAACACGTTCCTAGAGTGGCTAATAGAGTCCACTTATTGGTAGTTACTCCTAGAGTACCAAGCCCGATCTCATGGGTCTTTGTGGAGGTTCGAACCTTGACTAGAAGCGAAGGCTTTAGGTAGGTACCTTTGTCGCTATGCCACAATCACCACTGGTGGTCTCTTCCTTTGAACTTGTAAATAAACAAGCACTAATTCAGAAACGAAAATAATAGTGAGTGAGAAAAAAAAAAATAAATATAAGAATAATAATATGTCAAGAAAAGTCTTACACATTTTATTTTGTTTTCTCAAAATAAATTTATTTTATTATTTTTGAATGTTTGGCTAGTTGATGGTATTTAGGCAAGGGTATCTCTTGGTCTTTTTTTTAAAAAATTATAACTTAATTTTGACCAAATTAGAAATAGGTGTGGAATTTTTATCTATTTATTTTTATTATAATTATTATGTCTTTTCACTATTTTGCTTAAACATTTTATATACTTCAGCAATTTTCATAAAGCCATAATGGAATTGCTTTTCTTTATCTCCAACTAAATCTCTCCCAATGTAGTTTTTCCTTAGTTCATTGTATATAAAGTTGATCAGATGTTTTTTAATAAATGAATTTAATCTGAGGTTTAGAAATTTTATATATGGTGTTTTGAGCTATGATCCTTATCTTTCTTAGATAATAAATCGTTTTCAAGCATCGAAAGGGTCATTAATATTGCCTGAAAGGAATGTGCAAGATGATGTTCATTTCGACAGTTACCATTTCCTAAGAGACGTTAGATTCCCAAGTTCGAGCTGATCGATCTTAATTATGAGCTCTCTTCTCTCTCATTTTTTAATTATTATTATTTTTTCCTTAAAATAGTCGTACCGACAACTTTAGGACTGCCCACAGCCAACTTAAATCCAAAATAATGCTCATTTCTAAATTTCTAAATTACAAACGCCTAAAGCAACTATTTTCTTGCATAGTTCGCGTTGTCGCATGTACATTTGACATAGTTTACATTTATCATCCGTACCACTGCTGAATTTGAGCTTTGACAAAAAAAAAAAATTAAATAATTTGTATTTTTTTTTCTTCAAATAATCATTAGATAATGATCCAACGATTAAAAAATAATACTTATAAATAGATAAAAAAGAAATATACATAATGAATTGGGAACCTACATACATAAGAGACTAATATTTCAAAAAAAATTATACATGGAGTCTAATACTCTAATATAGAGCAAAAAGAATATTGTAGTACTGCCAACAATTCCTATTGGCCAAGTAATCCTTGATTCAAATTTGGGAACAAGAATTCTAAATGAATTAAAAGAGCATTCCGATGTATATATGTGCTAAAAGTCATTAATTTTATCTAATATATCAAATGCTAAAATTTAGCATTAGACTAGATTTGATCCTTAGTGTTGTGCCAAATTTGGCATCAAAGATAACCAAAATATGACTCTACTTGCAATAATATTGCAGCTCCAAAATTACAACAAGATTTGATCCTTAGTGTTGTGCCAAATTTGGCATCAAAGATAACCAAAATATGACTCTACTTGCAATAATATTGCAGCTCCAAAATTACAACAATTGATACTACGTATTGCCGCTAGTAATTATTTTTGTTTAACTATAATAGTAAAATATAATAATTTATACATTCACATTTCCACATTAATAGATTCATAATTAATTCTTAGATGAATAATAAAAAACTACATTGAGATTTATGTGTTCTGTAATTTAAACCATAAAATTTATGTGTTCTGTAATTTTACTTTTCAAGGAGAGAGAATGATATTCTATGATAAAACTTACAGTTAGAAAACAAATTATCAAATAGAGCATTCTATTTGGCATCGCAGCGCATTAGATCAAAAAAATAGGAAATTAGCATTCTAGCTATATACCAAATGTTATTTATTAATATAGGACCATAATATTGGGTAAGTAATTTTTTTTACCTATCTATAGATATTTTTTTAGCTGCTGGATCATTATCTAACAGCTATTAGGATTTGAATAATTGGAAGAAAAAATAACAAGACATAAATATTATTTAATATTTTTTCCACTTACTTTTAACCATGAAAAGACAATGTGATATAAATTTTATTTAGGCAAAATAATATCTATAAACAGATTAAAAAAGAAAAGAATACTACTGAATTGGTGCCCATTAATACATAAGCTTAAGTATTAACATGATCTTTCGCATTGGACATTTAAGGTCTAATCATGTTGGATCCTATGTTGATAATCAAGATGATTAAGCCTACTCCATGCTAATATCACCAGATGTTTTACAACGCAGAGACTATGATTCAATTATTGTGCTAGAATAAAAAGAAACCAAATATTTCATAAATTATATAAGATTTGGTATAATATTTATTTGTTAGGATTATAGTATGATATGTTTAAATTTTCGTGCTTGATTTTATTGAGAGCATATGTAGTCAATCCAAGCTAGAACGTTACTAACACCCAAAATAATAATAATAATAATAACAAATAAAGGAAGAAAGAAAAATTCAAAATATTGTTTTAAGATTCAAAATATTTGTTTATAAGTTTTTATTTTATAGTAATTAACAAATGTTGTTACCTAATAAGTACAGACCACCGAGAGCTTGGAGCCAATGCAAAAAGTTTCTGGTTCAAAGCTCAAACCACTGGTGATCGGGTACATGAACTATCAGCTATTCGAGTGATTTATATGCCACACATATAAGTAAGACTGCCCTTAAATTATTTGGAAAAGTTACTCTCTATCTTTATGATTGAAATAAAAATAAATAAATAAATAAACTAACAAGTATAGTGACCGACAGATTTTCCTTTCGTTAATCTACAAAATAAAGTGCAGAACAATGATCTTAAAGATCACCATCGTTGAATGCCATGGGTCCCACATACTGCATGTGGGACCTCATTCTACGGTGGAGATTGACGGGTCCTATTGCTCGTCGAGCTTTGCCTTTTGTAATCATACCTTTCCGACAATTACGTCAAATCGAGCTCCAGTTGTTCTGAGTATAATTATTTTGTGCAATAGAAGCCAATTTTAACTTCATTCGCCAATGACTCTTTGCCACGTAAACAATGTCAAATTAAAACCGGAATGAGTCCTTTAGTACCTCTTAACACGTGGCAGATTTTTGCTGGTTACATGTAGGATTCTTCCACCGCAATTATGCAGAGGAAAAAAGCGATTTGTTTGTCTTATATAATTTGCCTCGCCTGGTCCCATTGTCACATTCCATATTCCCAAATCCCAATCCCCATGTCGTATTTAGTGTTGCAAAATACAAGTTACTCATTTACCAAATATCTCTTAATATTATTTTTAGGGCGCGTCTAGAATAGGGTCATGACTTTTTGCCCCTATGTACGGCTTTTGTTTCTGAACCGTACGATTGAATATAAATGGTGATCACATACATAAGTTTATACAAAATTGATGCTCCGTAATACATGGAAACAAAGCTCAAAGCATAAAATATACTTAAAAACCCAAAAAAGACAAAACACCTTCGTCTTCCTTTGCTACTCTCTTGCTCGTGAATTCGAAACATGGAACCTTAATTCACAAAGTAATTTCTACTCTCTTGCTCGAAGATCCCAGGACTCGTTTTCTTCTTCTTTTTATTACTCAGATTGAAGTTGCTAAAAATAATTTCGAAAAGAAAATAATTAGGGAGATAATGTTCTTTAGAGAGAGAAAAAAACAAACATCACAATATTTCTCTTTCCTCTCTCTTCTGGTGCTCACAAGATTTGGACTTTATTTGCTACTCTTCTTTCATCCATTAGAGATTATTTTGAGTGAACGGCATACAAGGAATAAACTATAAACTTGGGTGTGAGATGGAGATGTGAGACACAAACCCAAAGCTTCGAAAGCTTCTCCGTCCCTCCCTCTCTCCTCTTCTTCTTCTTCGTTTGCGTTTGCTTCTCCTCTCCGTCTGGTACACCCAAAGAGATATATATTAATATATTATATACACACACACAGAGAAACAATAAATAAATGGGGCAAAAAAAAATGGGTTGCCACAAATTTATAGTCTCTTTGATTAAAGAGACTATAAATTAGGCGACTAAAAATGTCACAAACAAAAATTGAAGTTGCTTTGTTCCTTGCCTAAATATACATAGTACGGCTTAAGTGAAGCCCAGCTTTGTTCCTTTCTTCGTTTGAAGTCATCTCACACCCAACCATTTTTAATTTTATTCTTTTTTGTTTTTTGTTTTTTTTTTCTAAAAAAAAAATGGGTTTTTGATTAAGAAAGAGCAAGCACACAAATTTTTATGCATTTTAGGCATAGGACCTTCTGTGGATGGATTGACGGTGGCATTTGCTTCAGAGATCTATGTCTCATTCAGTCCTTCACAAGCTTCATTCAAAGGGAGAGACTATAGGCGCGAATACTTTCAAATAAAATATATATGGGATGATAATCCGATGAGAAAGGAACAAAGCTGTATGTATATGCACATGAATCCCTTCTTGCCAAATTTATTGCTCACATATTTTGTTTGAAGACGATGCGGAGGAAATGAGAATGGAAAAAAAAATATATTGAAAAATGGAGAGAGGAGGTGATATTTGTCTCTCTGATTACAAAAAGAGGAGGAGAAAGGTAGTCTATTTTGTCCTAAATGTAGTGGGTAATAATCATATGTGGATTGCCACAAATTATATATTTTGCACCCCATACATCAAGCCCATTAAAAATTGATCAGAGAATCACAATTAGAGGGCCTAAATAGGGTCATATTAGGGCAGCCCTACTATAGCTCTGCCCTTATTTTTATACTTTATATTTTAATATATTATGAAATTAATTTTGTGTTTTAATTATTATCAATATTAATTTTTAAATTTAAAATTTATTACAAATATCTAATACTAATTTAGAATAATTAATTTACCAGGATACTGTTTAAAAAATTGAAAATAAATCATATAAAAACTGATATGAGAATAAATTTATTAAATCATCTTGGTAAGTTGACCGCTCTAAATTGGTGTCAAGGTATAAATTTGTAACAAATATTAAATTTAAAGGTCAATGTTAAAAATAATCAAAACATAAGATACAAACGGAATAAAATGTCAAAATACAAGATATAAAAGTGATAGTATCCCATAAAAATATTATGTTAAAAAAAAGTATTTATAAGAAATAGCCTTTTTTTTAAAAGATAATTTTTTAAAAAATGGCTGTTTTTACACCTATTTAATAAATGACCGTTTTATAATTTTATTTTGATAAATAACTATTTTTTAATTGATATATTTTTTTATAAAGTAAATCAATTTTTTAAAAAAGCAAATCAATTTTTGAAATAGTAAATCAATTTTCAAAAAATATATTTTGATATACTAAATAAATTAAATCAATTTTATATAAAGTAAATCAAATTTTAAAAAATTAAATCAAATTTTTTTAAAAATAAATCAATATATTTTGATATATTAAATATAAAAAATGACCATTTTTAAATGATTTTCAAAATTCGATCATTTTTTAATAATATTTAAAAAATGAATATTTTGCAAACTATGATCCAAAATTCTTATCTATTTGCCCAAAAATCCCTTAAAAAAACAAACACTAAATTCAAACGAATAGTATCAAGAAGCCCATAGTACTTTGAATTGATTGGTGTCCAAAAGGCCACGTGTTCATTCGGTCTCCATGATCATCAACTCTAGTGTATGCAACAATTTTCTCATGGAATATATCGGCTGTTACTAATAAATGTACAATAGTACCCTTTTTTTTTTCGATAACAAAATGTACAATAGTACTTGAAGTTGAAGTGTTGAATCAGAAATATTGAACTATATTTTGGGATTTGGGTTTAATGAAATTGAAAATAGTGTTCAATCTCTCGACTGTCAGATTTGATTTATCTTGGAGTTTAATTTCTATCTAAAATCACAATCACATCAAAATGATAGTGAGACAATATCCTAATATATATTTAATCTATAAAGGTTAAAATCGACCTTAATGATCTCCGAGCTTCATTTTTGTAAGCTATTAAAAAGCTACGTCTCTACTACTGAAGCTATTTTCCACGTAGTTGATAGGGCGACGTGGTAGATATACCATGTCGATTGATAAACGACGTGAAAACGGATGACGTAGTAGGTTTTTATAATACCATGTCACTTGTATAGAAAGCGATGTGACATGCTCTAACAACTGATAACTTATTATTTATTTAGGACTTACCACGTCGATTTGGTAGTAGGTATCACGTCGCTCTCTAGAAAAGCGACGTGGTATGTGAAAAGTGATGTGGTATGTGGCAGACCACATCACTTTTCTAAGGAGCGTCATGGTATGTGACTACCACGTCTCTATCTAGAAAAGAGACGTGATAGAGGACATACCACGTCACTTTTTTAGGGAGCGACGTGGTATGTGGCCTAATTTGAGGCTATTTTTGTGTCCTACTACGTCGCTCTCTATAGAAGCGACGTGGAATCCCCTACAACGGGTATTAAACTCCTTGGATTT
Organism: Trema orientale; assembly: GCA_002914845.1. Taxonomy (NCBI): domain Eukaryota; kingdom Viridiplantae; phylum Streptophyta; class Magnoliopsida; order Rosales; family Cannabaceae; genus Trema; species Trema orientale. The sequence goes on from JXTC01000068.1 coordinate 99,958, forward strand.
ATTACAAACTAGAACCAAAATTAGCCAAAAATGGCTCAAAACAACCTGCAATCAAGAACCAGCAATCCAGCATACAAATTCCTGCAATCTAATATACAAATTATATGATCGTAATTTAAAATATTTTGTCGATGTTTAGCTACATGGTTATCCATAACTCATAATTCTAATCTCATGATAATGGTTATAAACTATAAATATATTTGCTAGATGAAAATATGGTGGCAAACGCTAGCCGCTCTATTTCTTTGAAGAAATTCTCTTCTATTTTATCCATTTGTCTTATATTCTATCCCTTACTTATCAAGGTTTTCACTCCGCCGAAGCGAAAGATCCTTAAAATCTCTCTTTCTGACAGAAATTTTATTTATTTATTTATTTTTCAATAATCCTTTCTTATGCGTGAATATATAAGTCACCCGATCTAGATCTAGATTTATGAGTGCTTTGTCTCTACCTGATTTTAAATTTGTGTGAGATGTTTTTGTTTACTTTATTTTCAAATAATAATCTATCATTATCTTCTAGATATGAGACTTTTACAATCCAAATATGGATGATTTGAAAGAACCAATTCTAATAGTAAATGATGATTTTGAAGAGTGATGAAATTTTTCTTATATCCAGTTTTATCCATTGTTGAGTTTTGTGTTTCTTTCTTGATCTTTAATCGAATACAATGGTTTAACAGATTATTCATTTTCAGTAATGGGTTAATTGTAGTTTGATTTTATATTAAATTATTTATTTGATTAATGAAATTTCAGTTTGATTCAAATATATATATATATGGTATATATATGGAGTGCTTCTCAATATTTGCTAGATATACTAAGGGATTGGGGCTAATATTCGTGCACATAATGGGCGTTAAATGAAATGTAAACCACATCACATCAACAAAGGGATTGGGAGTGCTGTAGGAGTGGGACTTAAATATAGCTGTCTCAGATGGGATAATATGTATTTGTCACTGATGATCAACTAATGAGTGGTGGTAAGAAATCTCATATTTTATAATAAAATTTTGTAGAATTTAATATAAACTTAGTGGATGATCCCCACCAAGTAGATGTGTAGGATCCACATAAGTCGGAAGGGTTTAGGCTAGCTATTGAAAATTAATAAATGTTCCCGTCTAATGTTAATATTTGCATTTGACATTTGTTACAATATATATATTTTCGTTTCAATATTAGGTTTGAAAATTTGAACTCGAAATATAACCAGTATCATTCCAATTATATTCGTAGCCATAAATATCATAGTATAACTATAAGTTCATAATTATTGAAAACGTGATCGTTCCTAAACCCAGAAAAATTTAAAAAAAAAATCATGTGATTTTGAATGAAAATAAAAGGTAAATAGTTATTAACTATCATAATTGAAAAATGAGCAATATTACTAATGGTAATATCTCATCATATATGTGGTAATATTATAGAATACAGAGATGGTAAAAAAAAGAGAGATTAACTAGATATCATAATTTACGTAAAAATAGTCTTGAATCTTACAATTCATATTGTCGAATATGTGGTAATTGGATACGAATAATATTAATTTCATTTTCTTAAGAACTTCTATATCAATCAATTTCTGTGGGCTGTCCACAGATAGAGCACGTATTATGATTGGATAGCTTTCGCTTCATGACTGGTTGACCTAGAATAATTAATCAAGACCACAGAATTAAACAGTGATATCAACACGATCAGCATAAGCCGTAGCACAGTGTTAGGTTGTGCAATAAAGCAAATGAATTCAATGGCATGTATATCTCTCTCATGCATCCCCACACTAGAGAGTAGAACCTATCACAATCATTAAACTTTGTTAATTTCTTACGTCGAGTTAGCTATGCACACACCTGTTGATCTCCACACGTACACAAAAAATTAATATTTCCACGTAACAAATATCATACTCCTATTACCAAAAAAAAAAAAAAATCATACTCCATTAAAGCACGCACAGTAAACAAAACACGACAAAAAGAAAAAAATATTAAAAGAAAATAAAAGTAATAGAAAATGGTCACAATAGCTAGGAATCTAATATTTACTCTCTGTCATTTTAGTCTGTCACGTTTTATGTCTAACAATTCTACTCTAAATGATCATCTAAAAATTGAAATTACTAAACTAATTTCATAATTTTATTAATACCCATTTAAAATTTTGACGTGTTTATTGAATACCAAAATTAGCCAGGAATTTTAAATGCGGAGAAGATAGAAAAAAAATTAGGGCGAAAAAAAATTACAAAAAAAAAAAAAAGGAAATTGTTTTGTGGGAGCTAGTAGTAGGGCCTTAAGGACGGCTTGGCATTAGCTGGATAGAAAGCTAAGGTTTAATGCCACTTTCGATCAGAATCAAGGCAAGTCTTAGTCACCCAAAGCCAGTTTACTAATTTTTATTATTAACCCTTCTAATTCGACTATATATATGATAACTTCCCAAGCCCTTTGCTGCATCACATTCCTCTTAATTATATCTCGAAACTCACTATTCTTTCTGTTTCTATAGTCGTCTGATCTTGGCAACATAACATAGTTGTACGGCCATGATGAAAACCGTTTTAGCTTCTGTTTTGTTCTGTGTTCTAGCCTTTTGTTCAGTCTCGGTCTTTGGGCGACCAGCCACGTTTCTGGAGGACTTCAGAGTCACTTGGGCTGATTCTCATATCAGGCAAATCGAAGGAGGCAGGGCTATTCAACTCGTGCTTGACCAAAGTTCAGGTAACATTTTTTCGTCGGGTCTACTTTATATATAATTTCTTTTCAAAAAGTAATAGTATAATTTTAGAATATGTCAAGAAAATAATAGTAACAAATTTTTTATTTAACTACTATTATTATTTTTCTCAATGTTTTAGGATGTGGGTTTGCTTCAAAGAGGCAATACTTGTTTGGGCGTGTGAGCATGAAGATCAAGCTCGTTCCAGGAGACTCCGCAGGAACCGTCACTGCTTTCTATGTATGTATATATATTGATAATTAACTTAATTAAATAAATAATATTTATTTAATTTCTTGGTTTAAAATCCTAATTAATAATAAATATGGTCGTAGATGAACTCGGACACAGACGCGGTTCGTGACGAGCTTGATTTTGAGTTCTTGGGGAACCGGACCGGGCAGCCTTACACGGTTCAGACCAATATCTATGCTCATGGCAAGGGTGACAGGGAACAAAGGATTAATCTTTGGTTTGATCCTGCTGCTGAGTTCCACACTTACACAATTCTCTGGAACCATCACCATATTGTGTACGTAACATATATAATAATAACTATATTAAATAATATGATGTTAAATTAACAATAACTATAGAACTTATGATCATATTTTTTTTTTCAATCATATGTGGTTTTTGATTTATTTACTATATAGTTGTGTCAACATCATTGATTATCAATTTGTTTTTTCTTTTTTTGGGCACGGCAGCTTCTATGTGGACGAAGTGCCCATAAGGGTGTACAAAAACAATGAGGCAAAGGGAATCCCATACCCAACGAGGCAGCCAATGGGTGTGTACTCAACACTTTGGGAGGCTGACGATTGGGCCACTAGAGGTGGACTTGAGAAGATTGATTGGAGCAAAGCCCCATTTCTGGCTTACTACAAGGACTTTGATATCGAAGGCTGCGGTGTCCCTGGTCCGGCTAATTGCGCGGCCAACCAGGCCAATTGGTGGGAGGGAACCGCCTACCAAGCCCTCACCGCCGTCGAATATAGACGGTACAAGTGGGTCCGTGTGAATCACATGATCTATGATTATTGCACCGATAGGTCGCGGTACCCGGTCCCCCCACCGGAGTGTCTTGCCGGCTACTAGAACTCAATTTAAAAGAAAAGTGGTACATACAATTCATACCATATACTTTCTAATTTGTTGTTCTTAAAATTAAACGTCCGTACGTAACATGGACCCCCCCTTTGTACACTGTGTGACATTACCTTGCATCTTGTCCTTTGATAAGGGCATGGAGGGAATTGTCATGTGGCATGAATTGCAGCTAAGTTTGAATTTTTTTTTTTCAAAAAAAAAAAAAAGAACAAAAAAAGAGAGGTGGTATGGTGGGGAAAGAAAGCAAATGCCAATATGTTTCTACTTTGTGGCTGTAATGTGTTTGTACTTTGTATCCATCTCCTAAGCATTATTTGTGCCAATAAATTCTGTTGTGATTGTGAAAAAGATAAATGAATAATATTGTTTTACCGACTTCTGTCTATATCAGTTTTGTTTTATTATTATTATTATTATTTTGTTATTATAAGTGGTGATAAAATGTGAAGCTGTTTCCCATCCAACTTTGGAGTTCCACATTAGGAGAGGTTAGTATTGTTACCACAATACCACCACACAATTTCTAATAACATGATATGAGAGCAAATCTCTATTTATGTTATCACGCATGTTTGCTAATTAGGAGATGAAATGGTTTCTAACATAATAATAATAATAATAATAATAATAATAATAATAATAATAATATCAATGAAAGTTCTTAAATTCAGCATTGTGTTCATTATTGTGGGTTTGAAATACTGGTGAACCAAACATGTAATTTTTGCTCCTCTGACATATTATTAATTATTATTACTATTTTATATTATTTTGCTTTTCTGCGACTTTCTTAATTATCGCGGAAGCAGATTCATGCGGTCTATATAGAGATTCAAGCGGTCTATATATAGAGTCAATTGAGTTTTTCAATCTACACTATAATAAGTACCATAAAATCGGGTCCCAGGTTGAAGTTGAGGATGATCGGTACTGTCGGTAGTTTGTTGTATGCACGTGTGACAAAATATAAGTATATATATCTATACATATTTATTTATATATAGACTCAGATGTAATCCCATTACATATTTTTGTCGATTTAAAACATATTTCTCTAATGTTAATCAATAAATATGCATTCAGAATTGGCAAAAACACGTGACATACAACGGGGACTGACCGGCCCTTTTATCATATCCAAAGCATTTATATATATATATATATATCTTCTTACATTATAACATTAAATACCAATCCTGGCTCACAACTCACAAGGAGTAGGACTGATCTTTTCATAAACGACATGAAATACGTCTGTTCTATATTTATGCAAGCTGCTGAGCTCAATCTCTCACAGCCAATGGTTGCATTGCTTAAAGAACATCTTTGGAGTACATTTGGAATTTAATGGAAAATCTATGCATAAACAGCTACATTGAAAATTTAAAAGAAAAAAAAAATCCAACCTTAGAGCAGCAAATTGACGAAATTGAAAAGGGAAAATGTAATGTTAGTCACAAAATGTGGCATACTTTCCACATTTTTCCCCCCATTTGAGGACAACAGATAAATTTGGAAGGATTATAGAAGAGAAATAAAATGTGGGTGGGTGAATTAGAGTAAAATATAAGGGACCCCAGATTCCAACTGGATTGATAGAGAACATTAAAAATTATGGACCCTCCTACTCTCAACTTGTTTGACTTGTGTTGTTGAATGAGGGGACCATCTTGTGAAGTACCAAAAGCTAGATATATGAATTTCACTTAGTCATAGACTCATAGTGTTAAAGAGTCTCTGTTGGTTATGAGAAATTGCATTTTATGTCTCTCATTTTCTGATATTCCAATTAGTTTGATATATCATTCAAATTAGAACAGTTACTAGATAGAAAATAACCGATCCGCTTATATCTTAATGTTTTATAAGTTTACGTGTCAAAATATTTGATTGGTTGAATAGAGAAAAGACACAAAATAGATAGAGAACCTAGTTACATGAGATACATGTTCCAACTTGGTTCAATTAGTAGTACCAAGCTGATGAGGAAAAACATAATTGGCTGTGCTCCCAACTCGTAACGAAAGGTATATATCAAGCTTAGAAGAAAGGTATGTAACTAAGTATATACATATATTAACAATGCTGTAAACACAAACACTCAAAATATCATTTCAAAAAGTCGGTAATCTTTTGAACATGGAGATAGGCATTTCAGAGATGTAGATTATAGGCAACACAAAGGCTTAAGTGGAAAACCAATCCATGAAGAGGGTTTTGCACTAATGCTTTTGAAGTCTTAATCAATGGTTAAACATGTCAACAAGTCACTAGGCAGATAGATGGATAAGGCCGGGACAAAGCACAATGAGAGAGGAGAAAAGCCACATACCAAAGTTCGGTACATATACAACAGGGTCAGAGTGACAAGAAACAGAAAGTACAATTATTGATTTTGTACTAAGCTTATTTCGAAATATATCAAGATACATTTCACCGAATTTCAAGGTCAAATTGCCAAATAAAACAATTGATAAGGAAAAAAGAGCAAGTAGTATCTATGGCTGCCAAAAAAAAAAAAAAAAAACTTCAATTACATGTAGTTTCCAATCAGGGTCTTCACATCTCCTAGCGTTTTAACCAAAAGAGATCAACTGAATACCCTTTTAATGGGGGAATAAAAGGATAAAAGGTTTTATTGCTTCGCAGTATTGATCTTCACTGCAACCGGCTCTGAGCAATAAGGACAATTTCCAAACAGAACATTAAATGACCTGCAAGGCAAGTACGCGCACAAATTTTAGTCTAAGTAACCAGAAAAAGGCAGCCCAGTTAGCAAATGTAGACTATGAGATGACAGAAATCAAACTTGTGACACAAATTACTGAGAATGCCCGAGTGTTCTAAGAATTCCTCAGCAAATAAAATGTTCTTAATATCGTCACATCCCAGTAGAACACATCTACAATTTTTCAATCAAAACCACAGTTCATATAGCCTGGCACTGAAAAGAAAAGGAAAAAAAAAGAAGAGAAGAGAAGGTCTGGATCAGATTGACTCGAACTAATCAAAATGGTAGTTGAAAGAGTTTTGGCTTGGAAGTAGACGACAAGATAACTTATTACAAATGGACGTGAAGGGGTGGGGTATGTTTCCATAATAAAGGACTAATTTGGACATCTGCTTGGCTATTGCGATGTTTCTTGGCATGAAGTTGAGAGGATCCATTTATTACACGCCCACCCACCTACCCACTGTAACCCACGAGAAAAGATAAAAATAAAGGAAACCATTGCTTATCCCCCACAAAATAGGAAATAAGAGTTCTCATGTTCTCATGTTCTCATGTTCTTGTCCTTGTATAGAAATTTCAAAATGGATTTCTCCCATAATACGAAGTTAAAACTCAATGGATGAAGTCAATTTCAAAGGACATCTAACATATATGACCTCAAAAGGGTAAATATGAGTGGACCCTAGTACAATAATGAAATGGGATTGGCGGAAGAAATTCAACGTACTGCCTTGTTGTGGTGATTGAGCGCAACCAGTCACCAAGACAAATACTATGGAAACCCCTGTGGCAATTGGCATTCTCGCACAAGTAGTCAGTTCCACTCCCGCTCTTGTCTCCGAGCTCCTCATCTACATGATTATTACATGTCAATAGAATATAAAGTCCGTAAAAACCGAAGTATGTCTTTTGTAACATTACCAACTGGAAGACTTTGAGCATAACAAATTCCACATTCAACTTGCGGCTCAATCTTTTGGACATCTGGGGGCCTTGGCAGTTGAATCTCCAGAAGGCAAGTAAGATTCTCAAGAAATGGGCTATCCTTGTTCCTGTGCAATCAATCGGAGTTCATTAATTTAATTTGTTTTTTCTTTGGCGCTAGAATGCCAAAGAACATTATTAGGTCTAGATGAACACCTAAAATATGCATGACAATTGATATAATGACTCACTCTTAGAGAAGAAATATGCTAGGTGTGCAATAATCAAAAAGAACATTTGCATGAAATAATTTTTAAATGCAACAGGACACGGATTTTGTTATCATAGTAATAGAGAATATTTTGGTCCATTTTTTCTAACGTATAAAACCTCAAAAGGATACAATATTAGACCAATTCACTATTCATATACTGTGAAGTATCAACCTTCCAGATGAGGCTGTGATCAAATTCCCTTTCACTAAAAGAATCAGCAACCTTTTATGTGTTAAGCCAGTAAATAAACAAGTATTACATGAAGAAAAATTGATGTTTCTCCTTAAGTAAATCAGCAAAGTCATAATTTCACTAACATTTTTATTATATATAAGAAATGCCCAAAAGACGCTTAGCGGGCTTGAGTTCAAAACTGGAGCTTTTGTTGAGTAATTTTGCTACACTTTTCATTTGTATTTGCAAATACTGGAGTCAAAACTCGAATCCAGATTCAAGGAAGTTGCATGATCATACCACTGGTTGATATTTCTTTGCCAATTCTTTCTCATCAAGTCCACAAGTTGACTTGAACCTACAAAACGAATCCTAACCTGACTTAAGATATTCATACCATACAATCCAAAAGGCAAAAGGCAAAGTAATGATTCTAGTCACTAATTTGCACTGAAATCTCACTCCGGTAAAGATCTAGGATCAATGATATTAATAGATAAGACGATGAAGCAATCATTCCCTGAAAAAAGTTCGAGAACGATTAGTATTATCACTCAAAGACAATCCACTATGAACATTTTAGTTATAAACAACATGAGTCACCTATATTGATCCGGCAAGAAGACACTGCCAAGGATGACATCTTATGGTCAACCCAAAGAGTTTTCTCAATATCCTCCAAAGTAGACCAGAATTCCTGAAGCTTCTCCAGATGCTTAATAAGATAAATTGTTGGAAGTTTTTCAGCAAACACAAAATCCGATCAACAGAACAATAAAGATCATTCATTAAATTAGAAGCAACTGGAAAACTCATTATACTCTTTCCCAAAAAGCATGCAACAAATACCTCCTGATACTGCTGCACCACATTTTTCAACCTTGAGTGTGTTGACCATTCTAAATCAAACATGTAGGGCACATCCTGAGAAATTACCCATTTTTAAGTTGAGGGCCAAGAAAGAAAATTTAATTACTAAAAAAACAAAAAAACATACTGCTGAAATGGAAGGTGGGCACTTCGGGTAGGTTTTGTCCAATTGTACTTCCAGAAAATGCACTCTGCCCTTCTTATCTCTAGCATGCATAAGCATCGAGTCCAAAGAAAGAGTAAGAGTACGCATGTCACAAAATAGAAACCAGCAGCAAAAAAACAACGGACCAAGGTGAATGGTAATCAAATAAAACATTTACGAACAATTAGATGCAACAACCTCAAAGTTGAGAAAGAACAATTTAGTAGACAACAAGCATAAGAATCTTCAAGGAGGAACCTATACAGAACTAATGTGGAAAATTTATGGCCTGGAAAGTAGTAGGAGTTTTCTTAAGAGAACATGTCATGACTTTCCATTGTTATGATTCTTATTCGGATGTCAGGCAATCATGTTTGGCAACATTATTGCGATTATTTGACGTTATTAAGATGAAATATCTTTGGTCATTACCACATGACATCTAAAATATAAATATGAAGTATCTAGACATTCTTACTTTATATAAATGCAAATGTATACAGATTTTTTTCCCCCTCTTTTCCTTTGGCCCTTAGGGAGGAAGCTTGGATCTGTTTTCCCATATGTAAAGCAATACCAGCTGAATAGAGAATATAAGCAAGATTATCTTACAAGATACGAAGACTGAGAAACGTTAGATCTCCTCCCAATCTCACTAGATTCTCCCATCCAATCTCTTCTATCTGCATATACATGATCAAGTGAGAAAACAAATACCAGCAACTAAGACACTCAATTCGATAAGGATTATTCATGAAGTGACAAGTGTTCTTGATGCAACTGATACAATTGAATGTCTGTATCATAGTTAACATACTTTACAAGATAGTAATGTATACAGAGAGCATACCATGGAAAGTACATGGAAAGTACGGTTAGATATGCATACATGTGGCAAACTTAAGCGACTTTTGAAAACTAGGAATTCACAAAAGCACATGTTCGCGTACAGGAATAAGTTTAATCATGGTTTATGAAATGAAATGACTACAAAACCAATGAAAAATAAGACACAAGCCATAGCCATTTATCTCTTATGATAAGGTTAGCCACAAAACACTCGTAATTTCTGTTTCGTGTTGATATTTCACAAGGATGCCAAAAGTACCCTGAATTGATGCTTAGCTAAAAAAATATAGCATGACAGCCAATGTACGAATCAAAAATTAAAACCATACAATTCTTTCATAAAATAATTTTCGTTTGTGGATAATAATTAAAAAAAGAAAAAAGAAATTAATCGAAAGGTGTAAATGATTACTAGTTTCATAAAATCCGATTATAAAGTAATTTATCAAGGGTGTTCAGAATGAAAATGAATATTTAACCTCTGAGTACACTAAGCGATGAAATCTAGTTGATGTCGCCAGCTCTTTGCTTCTAGTCGGCTCACCACATCCCTGTACAATCAATATTGTTGCTCAATGCATACACCAAGAGATATATACGAAAACACACAAGAATGCATTTGTTAAAGTGTGACAGAATCTCCGAGTCAGCCCACACACTGCCTTGGTAAATTCATTCCTATATTTGGTTAAACGTAACATCAAAATTTCTCAAATTGAAATTCGACTAAACTTAGTAGAAGCAGCTAAATTTCCCCATAAAAGCTTAAAGCAATTAGTAGTAGCCTGAAATTTTTTTCAAAGCTTCTACAACTCTTAAAATAGCACCGAAAACTTGAGAGGAAGTGAGTTTAAACAGCTATGCTCAAAAGGGTCGATATTTAACGCCAACAAAAAGAGGGGGAAAAAAAATGGGAAAAGGTGAAAAGAAAAAAGAAGAACATACCCAATAAATAAAAACGAGTTTTAAGACCATTAGAAAGCGGAGTCGGGTATTTTTCAGAGAAAAAGTGATCGTGGTATGAGTTATCCTCGTCTGGGAATTTTGTCAAACGTGTGGTGAACTTGTTGTCGTTTTAAGAATTTTGTGAATATAACTCTTAAAGCGTTCATCAAAACAAAAACTGGAGAATTAGTATGGCAATTAAATTTGTGGAGAGAAAATAGAAAGAGTAATACCATTCGATTCATCATACGATTTAGTCACCCGGATCAGAGTCGTTTCTTTGCGAAAGAGAGGCAATGCTGAGTTCGAACTCGGGAGTCGATCAGGGTGTTATTTTCGTGGTTAATACGACACGAATATTTATGTTGTTAGCAACGATTTGTCGTTTACTTGCAATTATTTTCTTTCTATTTATTTTTTTCGACTTCATGCGGCTTACTTTCAAGGAAATTTAATTTTGGGTGGCTACTCTTCCTACCCCTCTCTAAAATTTAAAAATTAAGCATTTACTTCCCTTTTAATATTTCTTATTCTGATATTGGCCATCAATAAAAAAAACCAAGTAAAATTTCTTTTCTCACGCATTAGTTTTAAAATTTTCTCAGTCATCTTCTTCAATTTTTTGTTTATTTCTTGACAAGAACTCATCTTGTAAATCAAGATAGAGGGACCAAATTTTTGTAATTCGAAATACTCATCATTTTATAGTTCTCATAGAAATTAAGATAAAGTTCTTGAAATTAATTTTTAGGGTTCTTGAGAACTATATAGAGCTAGAGTTTCTTGAATTATTTCTTAGGATTCTTGAGTATCTTTTAATGTTCTTAAAAAATAGATAAAAAAGTTAGAGTTCTTGAATATTTTTTAGGATTTTTGAAAATTAAAAAGAGAGTTAGAGTTCTTGAAATATCGTTGTTAGGGATTAACAAAGGCACCATCATGACAATTGTCTCTTCACTTCTGCTCCCAGTTGGTCTGATTGTGGCTGAATCACTAGCTGCGTCTTTAGCTATTGATGTGGCTACTTTACTAAATCTGAAGTTTATTATCTTAGAAGGTGACTCAAAGGTACAATTGGATAATATTCAAGCTCAACAAGAGACATGTCTATGAGAGAATTCAGAGATCACTACAAATATCAGGAATTTTTCTTCTCGCTTTTATGGGTTTTTAGTTTCTATTATTAGTGGGGGAAATTAGCCAATACACTATAAAATGATAAAAGAATTACACATATACGTTCAACTAAAAAAACTAGGATGTCATACTGCATGCGGCTAGTATTTTTGAAAAACAAAGTTCAAAAAGCGCACAAAATATAAAATAAAAGGAAAGAAAACAAATCATGAACACAAGATGGTAACCAGTAACCAATCTATTTATTGCTTTAGTCATTATGTGTATTTTTTGGGGGGGAAAAAAAGACAAAACAAACAAAACTAACAAATCAGTAATAAATATTGTAATTGGTACACAGATTAGTTAGAGTTAACTAAATTAGTCACTGTAAGTAGTTACTAAATTGGTAAATAAATTAGTTACTAGTAACTAGATTAGTAATTGGTAGTAAATAAATGGGTTATTAGTAACTAGATTAGTAATTGGCAGCTAGATTGGTATTGGTATCGGTATCAGTATCTGGTAACCAACCACCAGTCTGCAAACTAGTAACCAATATGGTTACTAATAACCAGATTAGTTACTAATAACTAGAGTAACCAATAACAAATTAGTAACTAATAATCAAGTTTGTCTTATATTAGAAATTGGTAACTCAGTAACTGAATCAATCATTATAATTTGCTATAATTTATAATTGATAACCAACCACCAAACTGGAAACTAGTAGCAAAGTAGTTACTAGTAACTAGATTGGTAACCGGTAACCAATCACCAGTTTTGAAGTTGGTTACCAATATAATTAGTTGGTAACTGGTAACCGGTAGCCAATCATTTTATTGGTTACTTTGATCATTATATATATTTTTGGAGTAAATCAGATTAATTAGTAGTAACTAAATTAGTCATTGTAACAACCTACTAAATTGGTATATAAATTAGTGGCTAGTAACTAGATTAGTAATTAGCAGCTAGATTATTATTAGTATTTGGTAACTAACCACTAATTTAGAAACTAGTAACCGAATTGGTTACCAATAACCAGATTAGTTACTAGTAACTAGCGTAACCAATAATAAACTAGTAACTAGTAACTAAATTTGTCTTATATAGGAAACTAGTAACCAGTAACCGAGTCAGTCGTCGTAATTAGCCATCATTGGTAATTGGTGACCAATCACCAAATTGGAAATTAGTAACAAATTGGTTAGTAGTAACTAAATTGGTAACTGGTTATCAATCACCAATCTTAAAGTTAGTTACCAATATAATTATTGGTAACTAGTAGCCAGTAACTAATAACTAGTATTCAGATTAGCTAGTAATAACTAGAGTAACCACTGCTCCTAAACCAGATGAGAAAAGGTACTTGCCACTATACTAGAACAAGCTTTATAAAATATATCATTTTTTCTTTCAACCTATAAGTACTATTAGTAGAGTATAAAAGGAAAAAAAAAATTAAAAAAAAAATACTAAATACTGTGCTAGAATAAATTTTCTAAAATATATCCTTTTTTTTTTTATTGTATAATCATGTTTTTCAGTATATAAGTTATGTTAATATAAAAGGAAAACAAAATAAAAAATACTTACGATTGTGCTAGAATAAATGTTCTAACATATAACATGTTTTTTAATATATAAGTTACCATTGTGCTAGAATAAACTTTTCAAAATATAACATATTTTAAATATATAAGTGCTAATTAAAAAAGAGTTTACTATGGTACGAACCTTACAGCTAAATATAGAACAGACAATAACTAGCCACTGAGTTAGCTCAAATCCTATGCTTTTCAATACAAGTTATAATTAAGACAAAGTTGGCTTTATTTACACTACTACCATTGCATTTTTTACTTTGTCAATCTTTCAAAAATACCAATTACGTGTGGTATGCAATGCAATTCTTTTTCGATACTGTATGTGTGTAATTCTTTTTATTTTTAACGATATAACCCTAAAAACCCCTTATTAGTAGAACTATTAATCTAATGGCCCATAACATTGCTAAAAAAGGCTCGGATGTACTCTACTTTTGGGATTATTTCACTTACCATTATCCTCCCTACTATCCTTTCAGACTCAATTGAGTACCTCTAACAACCTAATGTGTTTAGGCCACTCTAGTTTCGGTTTTTTCAATATATCCCGCAAGTTTTAACTGGAAAAAAAAGAGTTCTTTAGAATTAGAAATTCATGGTATTTTTTGTCTACAACTATAAAAAATAAAAATTTTATTTTCCAACAAATAAATTGATTGCTTAAGTTTTTCTTTTTTTTTTTCCCCAATGATTTGCATATCAGTTGTGTTTAAGGAGTATATGAAGGAAAAAAAATCAAGAAAGAATATTCTAGATTTTTAATATTAATTATGTCCATTTATATCATCTAATATAAAGTTATTTATGTTATTTAATAATTAGTAAATGAGAGGTAAGAAGAGAAAAAAAGAAGGGTGGCTCGACTGCGAGCCACCCTATAATTGAAAAATCACGCATTTTAAAATTGTTGGAAAAAATCCAAAATTTATCTAGAAAAATACGAGTTTTAAAAATATTTAGATAAATACCATTTTTTACAAATTGATGAGATACTTGAGGTAACCGGTCAAGTTACCTGACTAGTAAATTTTCAAGTAACTTAAGTAGTTACCTCAAGTAATTCAACTAGTTACATTCAGTAACTCGTCTGGTTATCTAGAGTACCACTGAAAAAGACCAGTTCTGATTCTTTTGAAGAAAAAGTTATATTTTTGTAAATACTATTAAAAGGTGGTATTTTTTCAAAAACTTTAAAAAGTGACATTTTTCTAAATAAATATCTTGAATTTTTCAATATTTTAGACTTTAGACCTGGACTTTTGTAAGAAGTCCTGTACTTTATTTTAATTAGAGTATGTTTTGTTTTATGGCTTCCGAATGATCTGGATTATGTTTGTCTTAGTTTTGATTTACAAGTATTTAATTATGACATCTCGCTATTTTTAATTATATTTTTCTTTTTGCCCTTGGTTTATAAAAGTGTTGCTTAAACCTTGAGACTATAATGTAGTTTAGGTATCAAAATGAGATGTTCAATCATGGACCCCAAAAAAAAAATGTTTTCTTGATTATACTATAACAAAAGTTACTTATTGCGATGATATTTATCACTACGATAAAAAGTCGTTGCAATAGAGTTTCATATTGCGACGACAATAAGCAGTCGTCGCTATAAGCTTTTGAGATTTTTTGGCTAATTAAGATCACACTAATATTTCACTCTTTGACTTAGTGTGACGACATAAGTCATTATAATAGGTAAAAAGTCGTCGCAATAGATGAAAAATTAAAAAGTCCATATCTCGTGCTATAGTCTCGGGCAAATTTTACAAAATAAAAATATCTAGACCTATTGCTACAATATACATCATGGCAATAGGTCAAAAAGTCGCCGCATTAGGTAAAAATTGGAAGTCCATAACTCACGCTATCCTCGCGGGCAAATTTTAGAAAAAGAAAAATATTTAAACCTGTTTCTACGACATATATTGTGGCAACATGTCAAAAAGTCGCCGCAATAGGTGAAAGAGAAAAAAAAACAATTCAAAGTCCATATCTCATGCTATCCTCGTAGATAAAATTCACCGGAAAAAAAATTATCTGAATCTATTGTGACAACAAATGCCGTCGCAGTAATATTTATATATATTTTTTTCAAATGTAAAAAAAATGATAAAATTAATTAAAAATTTTTAGAAAATAAAAATAAAAACCTATTTGTCGTCGCAATAGATCTCAATTAAAACCGGACCAGAAGAAACTCCTCTTCTTCTCCATTCTTTTGTTTTCTCTTTTTTTTTTCCGTCTTCTTTCCCATTCTCTCTGTCTCTCTGTCTCTCTCTTTCTTATATCTCCACCCACTCCTCTATCCCACTCCTCTATCCCACTCCACTCTGTCCTATCTCTACTGCTCCAACTTCCTCCACCACCTCCGTGAGCTCCACCAGAGCTCTTTCATTGGATAAGCTACACTTTCTATCTCTTCCTATTGTAATTTGGTATTTATAAGTGTTTTTTTAAGTAGCTTTCTAACAATTTTTTTCTATATTCTTCTTTTTTCAGATTTTATAATCTCTTATTTTTGGCAAAAGTGAGGTTAGTAAATTATCTTTTATTTTTAATAATTTTTTTTCTATATATATTGAGTATGGTTTAGTTTTATGAGTTATTAAATTGGATGTGGTTTTGAATAAATTAGGAGTTTGAACATGGTATTAATGTTAATTTAGGTTTAGATTATGATTTTGAGAATATCGATGCTGGGTATGATTTTGGGTTTTAGAGGTTTAATTTTGGTATTGATTGTGATTTAGGTATTTTTTTTGTATCAAATTTTATTATAATTTCATTTTGGTGGTTTTTTGAGCTTTTATGTGTCTTTTTAAATTTGGGTATTTGAATTTTTTAGCTATTTAGTTTTTAAAATTTATTTTTTTAAAAAATATTAAAGACTATTATCGTGACTTATGTCGTAGCAACAGAGTATAATATTGTGACAACATGAAAAATCATCACTATTAAGCTATATAGCGACAAAGTTATAGTGGTAAACAATTGTGATGAGTTTTTGAGCTATTGCCGCGACACAATAGCTCTCGTTTTTTGTAGTTGAAAGACTAAAAATAGGGTATATCAATGACAAATTATTCAATATTTCAGTCCAAAGACATGTGGTTTTCAATGCCCTTGACAAATAAAAAAGAAAACACATGTTTCTTATTTTGTGATAAAACTTCATGTCATTTATCTTCCACTGAAGACTATTAATTATATTTTTATATCTTAAAGTTTGATTATTTATTTAATTTATATGTTATATTTTGGTAATTATTAACATTATTATTCAAATTTGACATTTCTGATAAATCTAATCTTTTCTAGGTTAAATATCAATTTTGATCACTGAGTTTGCGAAAAATACCCTTTTTAAATTTAAGGATATAAATCTAATAATAAATTTAAATCTGAAAATATATCAAAATTAATAATTATTTACCAATACATTTTTTTTAATATTCTCATATATATCATTTTAATTATTAATTATAATTTTGTTTTGAATTTGAATTAGTTTTTAAATATAATTATATGTGTTTGGATTGTAAAAGGGTATACTTGTAAACATATTCAAAATTGGTGTTTGATCTTGAGAGTGTATAAGTATGTTATAAATGTTTAATCTAAAAGACAATATTAATAATAGCTAAAATACAAATAGAAATTGAACAATCAGTCAAACTATAAGGAATAAAAATTCCCACGTGATTATATTTACACTTTTTTTTTTGAAGGGGTTATATTTTACATATTTATTCTTCGGACAATACCAAAGTGAGAGGAGGAAAGAAAATGCCGTTTTTGTTTTAATATTTTTATGTTTGGGTTGGGAATAAGATACACGAATTATTGGAGATATACAATATGTCTGTTAACCTTTTTTTGGGACCAAATTAATCTATGTCATTTAACTTTACTAGATACGACATGTCGTCCAAATTTTTCATTTGAAATGTTTAAAGTGATAGTATCATTTTTATTCTGTATTTGGACACTTTGTTCAGTTTATATATTATGTTTTGGTTATATATATATACACACAAAACTTTCTATCTAAAAATGAAAACCCAATAAAATGTATCTTAATTTTGACTTTGTATTCAACAAGAAGTTGAATGTATTCTATTACGGTCAAATGAAAACTAAAGAAGAAATAACTTCTTAGTATTGTGTTTAACTTGAGGCAAATATGTCCGATTACGGCAAAACACAAACCAAAGAAAGAATCACTTTTAAATATTGTGTTCGACCTTAGTCAAATGCCAAACTAGACTATATATATAAAATAGTTGCCAATCCGTTAGGTATTTATTTATTTTTTTTTTACTTATGTGTAGGTATTTTTTTTTTTTTAGTCATTGGATCATCATCTAATGGTGATCCAATGGCTATAATGAGATGTATGAAAAGACGTGCATCATTAATACTATTTCTCTCTCTTATTTTTTGCAATAAAAAAATATGCATAATAAATTTTTATTGGCCAAAATGATACTTATATATAGGTAAAAAAAAAAAAAATACCTACTAGATTGGTGCCCATATAAAATATATATATATATGGATATACGAATAGTACTAGATATCTAAAAGTTTTTATTAAAATTTTAATTTCAACACATGTGGCATGTGAATCGATAATATTCAATTAGTAAATATCATTACTCTATCTATAGTAAGTTTTAATACACTGATTAAATAATGATAACTCATATTCCACGTATATTAGTATTAAAATTTTTGAATTCGATTGGGATCGCAACGCGATCTTCTACCTCTAGTCTAGTAATTTTGACTAGAGTTGAACCTATTCAATTGAGATGATCGAATTATGTCTCTCTTTTTTTTATTTTTTATAATAATACTATGTGTCCCAAAATTTGTACCAAATTTTTAATACCAATACACATGGCATGTGAAATGTCAGCATTCAATTGATGAATGCGATCAATCTATTTGTGGTGAGTTATAATGCACTAATTGAATGCTGATAATTCACATACTACGTGTGTTGGTATTAAAAATGTATAGAATACGTAGCATCATTTTTTTTAAATATACAAAACCAAATATTTAAGAGCAACTTCATAATACTTTAAAGATTGAAAACAATAATCAAATGTATATATGTGTGAATTCAAAACACTTATATATGTAATGTAAACTTGTACTATAATATTCTAAAATTCTTGCAATATTTGCTCAATTTAAATCTAAGAAATTGAATATTTAATTGTCACATGTATTCAAATGTATAAGGGAGAGCGAGATGGAAAGGATAAATCCATAATTTTTGAAGTACTAATTTGTCTTGGAAATCATACTCTAGGATGTAATAAATTATTGAGTCTCACTTGGAATTAAGGGGAGGATAGATGTCATAATGAAGAGAAACAGAGGAGGGAGTAGGTAAGAAAGTAAAGACTATATTAAAAAAATAATATTACGGAGATTATACATATTAATAATAACATATGATGTTTTTATAATTAAGTTTCAAATAGATCTACGTAGGACTCAAAATTATTAATTATAATCATGTAACAACATCATCATTACTGATACTCGTAATATTGCTCGTATTAAAAGGATTAATAACACTAGCTAACAAGGACACCTTTAGGTTGCGAATAAAAGTCCTTTTTGTATGCAGACTATAAGTGGTTTATTTTCACGATAACTCTATATCAGGTAAAAAAGGAAAATGATAATGGACGAATATAAATTGTGTGTATATATGCATACACCCTAAAGAATCTAACTGAAATTAGAGAGAATTTCATTTTTGCTTCATCTGAAAATATATGTACAGTGATATACATCTATACATAAAGTGGGACTTGAGAGCTTGGCCTATCTGAATTTGATTGATTATTTATTATTTTCAGTTCATCAAAGGAGTTCAAAGGCGAAAAAAAATATATTATAATTATGTAGCATAAAGATAGTGACAAGCAAATTCGACGGCTTAAGAGAACAACCAGACAGCTCCAACACCAAAAGAGACAAAGCATAGAAGTATCCCTAGCAACAAACCAACAACATTCTTATTATTCCCCTAAGCCAACAAATAAACTTTCCATATAGTAATATGATAAATGATATACGCATATAATACATACATATATGGTCCCAAAGCTCGGAATAAACTTTGATTATATATATTGGTCATAGACTCGTATATACCTTTATATAATGTGGGTATCGATCCACTGCTTTTCATATAATTAACGTGCGAAGTCTGACATAAGCCGCGTAGTCTCACTCGCATGCAAGGGAAACTTATATAAATAATTCTTTCTAACTTTATATATTAGTTACTAATAATGCTTTTTGATGTATATTAATTATTTCCCAAAATAATTTGTTAAAATGTCGGTGAACTGGCCAGCTTAGTGGCTTGAACATCCGGGGAGGGTTGAAAAGCAACAAACATGAATCTATTGGGTCACCTGTCCATCAGCAAAAAAGCTTTCCCTCATTCTCTCTTAAAAAAATTCATCTTATTCTTATGCAACTCTTTTTTCTTTTGATTTTTATCCCACTAGAAAGGGAGATCCTCTGTTGATCCTCTGTTCACGAAGATATAGATTCTATGAGGACTGATGGTATACTTTCAGATAATAAAGGAAGGGCTCTTGCTGCTATATTTCGTGAAGATTTGGATAATATTTTTCAGATTCAATGACTTTTTGGTAGAAAGTGATTATATATATTCGTTATAGGTATGGTGAACTCAACTTTGTCTGACAATAGAGTTAACGCTAGAGACAAGAACTATAAAAACTCGGATTTTAAGAGGGTAAATTGGGAATTTTACCAATTTCTAGATTAAATAAGAGAGTAGTTTATTTGCAAAATTTCTTTAGAAACAGGGACTAATTTACAATTTCTGGAGGGATTAGATTGTAAGGAATTTGAAAGTTTGGAGTTAAAGTGCAATTTTGAAATAAATTGCGCAGTGTCCTACTTGTATCATGTGGCCCTTACTTTTTCCCACTCACTCTCTCTCTCTCTCTCCCTCGCTCGAACTCTCTCTCTCTCTCTGCTCTCTCGCTCGCTCACGACCGAAGGAGACCGAGCATTGCCGAGACCACCTCTTGCCGTCGTCCATCCGCGAGGACTGCTGGCGAAGTCTCCCCACACCGCTCCAAGCTCTTCGCTGACCTGCAGAAGCCGCCAGAGCGCCACACCGTCGCTGAAAGAGAAAGAGGCCGCGAAGAGGTTTGAATTTCAGTCGTCGTTTCGGGCCGTTTCATATTGCATTCTTGGGCTTATTGGATTCATATTGTCGAGAAGAATCTCCAGGTATCTATCTCGTGACTCCATTTTACCTGATTTAAAAGTTGCCATTTTTGAGTTGTTTGAGCTCGGGCTTGACTTTTTGGTCCGACCATTGGAATGTATTCTCGGAATGGAAAAGATTGATATATATATATATATATATTGAATATATTTAGTGATCGACATGAAAAACGAAATCAGACGGCTAAGATTTACCTCGTTTTGCGTATTACCAGTTTGGTTTCAAACCGGACCCGAATTGGATGAATAATATATCTAACCTAGCTATTTTGGATGCTAAGAATTCAGTGAAGAGGTCTGTTTGTGGAATTGAAGCTCTGTTGAGAAATTGATTTTTTCACAAGAGAACGATCGAGAGCTTGTAATTGGTTTCTGACCCTCCGAATAATCGTTCAATAACACCTTGAGATTCCAATAGCGTGTTATCACTATTTTAGTGAGGTAGGGATTCAGTTACGTCTATTTTATATCGTTTTTGAATAAAACTTACTTTATGCAATATATGATGACAAACTTGATTTTAGAACTATTTTGGATAATTGTGATGGAATTTGATTGTATGACAATATATTGTATTACTCTTGGACTTTTCTGAGTGCATGTTATTTTTGAGTATATAAAAAATAGGGTTGTTATGCTGCCCGTTTTTCTGTAAAATTTAATATACATATTTTATTGAAAAATCAGAGTATAACTGTTTTTATACTTTAGTTCCATATTGCACGTATCATAGGATCATACATGAGCACCATGTTAGCATTGTCGATTAAACAGTATAGTGCTGCATGCCCTACCATCAATGTAGAGTTTGTAAACCCACGCGAGGTTTGCTTCTTCTGATTACCTCCTCATTTGGTAGGCATAGACAATATAGTTGCACCTCCAGGTTTTGTAGGCGACATATGGGTGTCCCCTCCGGGTATGGGCTTAGGTGTCAGGCAGATTGTTAGATACACTTAATCCCACCATCTTGGGTTTCCATTGATGAGATGATGTGAGCTCATAGGCATGGGTTGATTTGTGTCATGTGCGTATGAATTGAATGATTTTGCCTATACTGTTTTATATATTCATATGGGTTGCCGGTTTTGGACTATATATATGTATATTTTTTGATTGAACTAACCATGCAGGAATTTTTCATCACTAAAATATTTTCAAATGAGGTAACTGCTTTCCTACTGGGTATTTTATGCTCACTCTCTACCTTCCTTCTTCAGGTAATGTTCAGTGTGACCTTCGTGACCAGGAGGATTAAGAGGCCATCTTTGACTGTAGTTCGTTATCATGATAATGCTAGAAGTTTATTGTTGTTGTGTTTGGATTGTTTGGATTTGATTTAGTATTAAATCAGGATTACTACTTTCAATTATGTCTGTGAACTTATGCATGCTATTTTGGTAGTTGATACTTGTTGTGGATGATGATGATGCTTAGACTTAAATTTTGAAGTATATTTTTCAGTTATTATTCGATCTATGTTTAATGGTATATACGAACTGTGGAAGAGGTTCATGGGATGAAATTCTAAATATTTTATTTAAATGGACTGTTTATAAAATTGAAATTTTACGACATTTTCAAAATAAATTATGGAATTTCTTACCTTAGTGAAATTTCCCTTCTGCCACTGGCCCAGGTTTTGGGTCGTAACAAGAATTCTCTATTGGGTGATCGATAGTGGTGGTGATTCTTGTCGTTTATTTCTCGTTTCGGGAATCAAGTTGCCTAAACATGCATAATTTTTCTGTATTGTTTTCTTTATTTTGTAATAAGAAATTTTCTAATTGTATTGCTCCTATTGTAGCAGATACTTTATTATATAAAGAACTTTTTTCTTTTTCAGAAAAAGTTGGCATTAATTCGTTATTTTGTTATGTTAAATGAAACATATAAAAAAAAAAAAAAATTACATATGACAAAAATCTTTTATTTTATTTTTTTTTTCAACTTACTCACAATTATCTAGCATATATAGAATATAGATGGAACTAAGAGATCGTGGGGTCACATGCATAAAGGACTGCAAGAATTTAATTAATCGTAAAATATTAAAGTCATGAATTAGGACTCAATTCATCAAAAGTTTTAATTGTAGGTAATTATGGGTTTTTAGAGTTTTCAAGTTAGTAAAAATTGAAAATATAATTATGGAATCTTGAGATTTTCCATAGAGTGGAAACATGTATTGTAATTGTTCTTAGTGAAAAGTGAAAAGTTTGTTAGTAATCTTTTGTGGAAATAGAAAATTGGGTTGAACCACATTAAATACTTGTGTTTTTTTTATTTTGTTATATTTGTATATTTGGATCTGAATTTGCTCTAAAATTTAAGTAAGAACTGTGTTCTTAGTTTTGTGGGTGTTTCAACAATACCAAATATTTGTTCATCATTTTTCACATTATAAACAAAATTTTACTATAAACTCTAGCTTGAAGCTAAACCTAAACTATATCATTAGGTTACGAATATGAAGTTCCCCCTAGCTAGCTAGAAATTTTTTCTTAATGAAAATTAAAAAAACCCTTAAATAGTATGAAAATATCTTTTTCAATGCCTTAATACGAGTAATATATTCTAGAATTAACTACTGTGTTGGTCCCTAATCTATTAAGAAAGTCTATGGTCTTTGAGCTTCGATCAAATCGTTAATTTTATTATTTGACCTCTAAACAATTCATGGTCTCCCTTAGTTTATCTTAACATTTTATGTTAAATCTTTAACGAAAAGAGACTAAAATGATTTTTTTTTTAATTCAATAGTTTTAAGAATACTTTACGATGGGCTGCATGCCTGTTTAATTTGTAGCCGTCCAAAAATTAAGTACATAACAAAAGTTGTAAATGTAGTGTTGCAGTTAGATTAATAACGGTCCAAACCAAAACCAATAGAGCGGACTAAAACTCGATGCAATATTGGTCAAAACGCATGCATGCAGAGGCTGGGGTGTCTCGTGTCTATCGAGCATTGCATGTGGGGACATGATGATTATGACATGATGGCTTTATCATTATGATCATCCTATGAAATATTGTTAACATTAACTTATGAATACATAAGAAAGACATGGAGAAACCAACATTTTTTGATAAAGTGACAAGTATATAAAAATACTAATATGTATCATGTATATATGTATATCTGATTATAATAAATATATGAGATATAATATATATATATATATATTATATTCTCATATAATGAAAGAGCGCGCACACCGAACCAAGAGACAACTCATGCACAAACATGTCAGAACAGGCATATATATCAGAACGAAAAGAATCAAACTTTTGATTCACGCATTTCTTATCATTAACATGCATACATATGTTACTTAAGTATACTCGTTACAAAGAAATAAGCAACATCCAACTAAAAAAGAAATATCGAAATCTGTGATTCCTAATTTCCTTGTAATAACCATAACCTAATAAAAAGAGATATATACATATATGAGTGATTATATTAATTTTGGGCTCCCTCTCTTTCTCTATCTCTCTCTCTCTCCTAAATTAATTTGTATTTACCTGTTGTGCAGCGGATTAGCCCCAGTGGGAACCCCTCGCTTGTCTTCCACGGCCGGGACATTGCATGACATATTGGTGCAAGAAGGACCAAGCTTATTGCTCCTCAAATCAGACATAGTTCCACGACGACCAACCACTACTACTGCCAGAGAATAAGGCCCCAAATTTCCGAACAATATTAATACAACTACTAGCAAAGCAAGCTGTGAACCCATCTATATATATTAATATATGTCTGTGTTGTATATATATATTTATATATATATATTGAGAGAGAGAGAAAGAGAGAGAGATGTTAGAACCACCAAATATAGTAGAAGCAAGTTCAGAAAGATCGATGTGATCACAAATAACATACACGAATCATAATAATTTGGAGACTAGCTATGAAAGTTGAGTATAAATTAACCACGTAATGTTAATTTGGAAGGAAAGAACTATATATATATATATATATATATAAACTGGTTATTAGAAATTGGAACCGGCGACAGAATATATAGTTGAAGAAAGAACTATGAAGAGAAGTAATACACTTCGCTAGGCTAGCTAACCGTAATTAAATCATGAATTGCATCCATCGTAAGAGCAAGGTGCAGTGTATTTATATGTGTTACTGTGCATATTTATATAACAAAGTATAGATCTGAAGTAATTGGTTAGGTATATATGAAATATATATATACATATATATCGTGCATATGCCTGAGCACATCCAACGGTATCGTGCACCAATCTCGAGATTACCGCGAGGGTGTTTCTTCTCTTTGAAGTTGGGAGAGTGTTAAACCAAAACAAGCATGCAAACTCGTGCAAAATTTATCCTTAATTTGTAGTTAGCTTTACAACTTTTTGTCTTTTTTATTTTATCTTATCTTATCACATAGACGTAAGATAATACTTGCTAGTATTAGTTTATTTGCAAGCGAGTATAACATAGTGTCATAGTTATATATATATATATATATATATATATATATATTCACCTTTGTATTCTTATCTAGAAAGTGGAAGAGTGAAATTTAAATAAAATAAAAACTGAATCCACTCAAATTGAGGGAAGAACAAGTTAACAGGTTTGGACTAGCCCGGTTACTAATAATCAGATCATAAAATTAACTGTGAAAACTCTGAATTACATTTCACAAGATGTTAATCTCCACCACTCCAAGATTCTTATTAAAAAACACGCACACACACACAAAAGAACATTGAATGTTAATTTGAAAACCAGAACATTGCAGCCCCATAGACCATATATAGTACTAATTTCATGAGCCATTATAGTTCACGGGTATTTTATTTTCTACACTTCAATTTAGAAAGCTTCACTTTTTTTCCCCTTCTGTAGCTAAATGACCAAGTGTATCGGTTTATATACTATAGTATATTAGCTTTTATATCGAGTACATAGTTTAATAAGTATACAAATTTTATACGGAGTAAATTAGCTTTTATTACGTATATTAAACGATATTCTAAGCATAACAATTTGAATATTGATGAGTTAGTCAGTTTTTACATTAGCCTATATCAAATTAT
Organism: Trema orientale; assembly: GCA_002914845.1. Taxonomy (NCBI): domain Eukaryota; kingdom Viridiplantae; phylum Streptophyta; class Magnoliopsida; order Rosales; family Cannabaceae; genus Trema; species Trema orientale. Next base: position 125,826 of record JXTC01000068.1, read on the forward strand.
ATATTTAGCCTTTTTGCTACAAAATTTTGAAGAAATAAATTAATATATTGAATGAGATGACTTATTATTATAGGTTTATTTTCAAATTAGTCAAACTAGAAGCCACTTTTTTTTCCTTATTAATTAAATCTACCACCATACCACTTTTTTTATGAATTCTTGATAGGTTCTTGATGAATTTTTGACAATCTTGATAGATTCTTGATGGATTCTTGACAGATTCTTGACGTTGATGGTGATCTTGATGGATTCTTGATGCATTCTCGATGAATTCTTGATAGATTCAAGATTAATTCCCTCTCAAAAGTGGTAAAATCTAATAGTGGTGGTAAATTTAGTTAAATATTTGAAAAAAATGGCAATTGCCTACTTAATTCAAATTTGAAAAGCAAACATATAATTTAAAGGACCGAAATTCGGCCATTTTGCGTAAAAACCCTGATGTCATCGAACTCTCCAATTAAAGGGGAAATGGACTTTATTAGAAAGCAATTTGGGTCAAAATAAATTTTCTGTGATTATTTTCAAAATGATTTTTTTATGATTATTACAATATTAGTGACGGGTAGTTATTGTATTAATAATTACTGGTAGAGAATTTATGATAATAACTTTATGACTTTTTGTGACTATCCATCAACCATCAATATAGTGACAACCCGTCGCAAGTATTGTGAGAGTACTAAAAAACCCATTTTACAAAATACTCGTAATTAAAATAATCATTTTAACCCAAAAAACTAGTATTTAGGAATGGCAATGGTAAGGTATAGGTCCGGGTATGCCTATTCCACTGCCTACTCCTTGAAAAAAAAAAGTGTCCTCACCTTATCCATTTACCAAGTAAGTAGGGCATGAGTAATATTACACATCACGGGTATAAGATACCCGCAGGCCGCGGGTAACCTATTTACTTGTTAAGAATTGATAATAATAATTTTAATTTTTCATATGGCATATATTAAATCACACCATAAAAAAAAAAATTAAATCTAACACAACTTAAAATTAATTATCTAATTAAAAATCATAATGTAGAATAAGCACATATATACATCTTTTTTCTATATATTTGACATATTTTCGTTTATGTTGTTCTACATATATGATTATTTGTTTTTATATTTTAGCGTATGTATTAATTGGATAAGGGTGGGCATCTTTATATCCTTATAGTTCACATATAACTACGTCAGGTATTAAAGTTTGTAGACATATTCTATCCTAGACCTGAATAGATCGGATATTAGCTTTACCCATCAGGAAAAGATAACCACGAATGAATGGATAAACGGGTATGGCATTTCTACTAATCAGGTCCACTTCCGAATTTTATGTGGGATGAGTATGAGAAAGTAGAATCAAAGCTACGAGGAGTTGTTGCCCAAGCTATTAAGGAAACAATCACGAGGCTTATGGCAAAATGATCTAATATATGATCTATAAAAGCTAATATACTCAGTGTATAAATTAAAAATACATAAGTTGATATATGTGTTAAAATACATATACTCAGAAATTTAGATATAAAAAGATAAAAATTGACATTTATTAGGGGGGGGAGGGGGGGGACTTTGCATAAATTCTTAACAAAATTATCGGAATAGTTGCAGTGGGCCATAGGGAATCAATGGCCAAAATTAAATTTCTATATTGGATCAGACAATTGCGGTTGCCACCAAACATAATTGTGTCTCCTTCCTGTGCTTTGACAAAGCTTCAACTTCACTACAGTACTAAGAGTAATTTGGATCAAAATGACCTTTTCTGGATTATTTTTCAAAATAACGGAGTGTCACAATATTAGGACAAGTAGTCACTATGTTTTGACCCTAAATTTATAATTTTTTTTTTGGTCAACTACTGATTACTAATATAGTAATGACCTATCATTAATATTGCGGTATTCCTACTCTTTATAAAAATAAATAAATAAATAAAAAATCCTACAAACACTCCTAACAATGACATTCCCAGTAGCTGCGGTTTTGTTTATTCTTTGTGAAAAGGATTGGTTTTGACAAGCTATGTTCTTCTCTGAAACGCAGTAAAAAGATCAATAACCTTTACACCCGTTTCCTGGCCCACCTTGATGCAGCCTTCTGAATACTGTTGGCACAGCTCATTAGTTCTTAATAGCTCACTGAATATCCCACTGTTTTGAACATAAAACCCCAGTTTTAGAATCCTAATTGTACTATGAAAAAAAAAAGGAAAGGAAACAACATACACAAGATATTGCATACCTCGTAGTTTTACGAACTTTCTCCTCATTCACAGGAGGAGAACTGAGGAAGATTATGCGCGTTGAATCTGAAAGGCTCTGGTTTAAAAAACATTAAGGTTTAAGAAAATGATCAAAGTTAGAAAGAAAAATCAAACATTTAAATTTGATGGTGGTACTAAGATAACTAAATGAAAGAAAAGCTAATTCAAATTGTTTAAACCATGTAAACAAAAACTCGAGATATATAATGTGTCACTCTGAACTGAGTTTTTAAGTTTAAACTCTTCTTGACCTGAATCTGTTTTATAGACATTGACTGTTAGACATAAAGTAAATTCAACACCCATTTCTACGACCGTCTAAGAGATATTTGGTCAAGTGTAGGGCCCAGTTCTGGTAAAGTCAAAACTTGGGCCACCCGTTGGTTTTCTTTTGGGCTTCACCGATCACTATTCGAAACGAGGGAACATGTCAATCTTATTCTCAAATTTGCCATTGTATGGGCTGTCATGGGGTCCATTGACCTTATCAGTAGTAACACAATGGTCATAATTAGGAATGAATATCCTCTCGTGAACCTACAAGATCTTTGGCCCAAAAATTTGTAAAGAAAACATTAAAATCCAAACGTAAAATACGTCGCAGGTTCCAAATCTTCCCTCTTTTTATTTTTATTTTTATTTTATTTATTTATTTATTTTTTTTTTTGAAAAGAGAAAGCTTCTATTAAACAGAAGGAGGTAAGTCCTCCATTACAATATCAGAAATGCATGTTGGAACAGTATCAAACCAGCTGCTATTAGAACACACATTAAAACCATAGGAAGCTAAGCTATGGGCATCCAAATTTCCCTCACGAGGGATGAAACTGACGCCGACATTGCCTAGCAAAGAGAAGAGATGAAAAACATCTGAGATAATAGGACCTTCGACTGCAGAAGGGGAGCGGTCTCGGATAGCTTCAATAACTCGAGTGGAATTTGTTTCGACAAAGTCCGGAAACACATTAGAGTCACAACAAAATTGAAGGCACTCGCGGAGGGCAATACATTCTGCTAAAAACGGATCAAAGAAGCCGGAGATTTGACGAGCGATAGCCGCTACTACCCATCCTTTGGAGTTCCGAACCACCACGCCAATTCCGATAAAACCCAAACCTGAAGTGACGGCGGCATCAACATTGAGCTTCAAACGATCAGCCACTGGTGGTTTCCACTCTATATTCCTGGATACCTTACAGTAAGGATGGACCAGCTCCAGGAAGGTTGACAATCGATCATACTTATACCACCAAGTAGAGGCATCCTCTAACAGAGCAGAAAAATTCTTCGCGGCACCGCCATGAGCTCGAGTGTTACGGTTATGCCACACAAACCAGGCCGTAATGCACCACAATTCGAAATCATTCCTTGGTAACTCGGATTTTAGAAAGAATAACAGATCTACAATCCTGTTTTGGCTAAACCTTGATAAGACTGGCTGGAATATGCTGTTACGCCAGACCTCTTCTACCGCAGAGCAAGATAAAAGGGCGTGGAAGGTGAAATCAATCTCGTCTCTACAGGTGGAGGAAAGACCAGAACAACTAATGCCCCGCCGGGATAGATTAAGGGAGGTGGGTAGAATCTCATTGAACGCTCGCCATATAAAAACCCGGACCTTGTTGGGGATCTTTAAAACCCAGAGGAAAGACCACCACGCGCTTATTTTGTTGACTGTAGAGGAGCTTGAAACAATCTTTGTATCTGTCAAAAGTTTATATCCAGATTTAACCGTATAACAGCCTTTCTTGTCATAGTGCCAAACTAGGACATCATCTGATATAGTATTTCCCAAAGGAATACTCAGAATTTTTTCATGATCAATCACCAAGAAGTATTGTTTGAGCATATCCATATCCCAATGACCAGCACAAATCAGATCCGCCACCTTGAGATCAATGTTTGATTCAGAACATCTTGTAATTGGTTGAAAAGAAACTGGACGGGGGAGCCAAGGGTCCCTAAAAGCCCGAATGGTATTTCCAGATCCGACCCGCCATCTCAACCCCATCTTCAGAACATCTCTCTCCCATATGATAGATTGCCATACCATTGAAGAATTATGCCCCTTTTTAGCCTCCATAAGCAAACACCTTGGGTAATATTTAGCTTTAATAATTCTGGTCATAAGAGCGTTAGGATACTTGAGAAGCCTCCATCCTTGTTTGGCTAGTAAAGCTTGATTGAAATCTGAGATAACTCGAAACCCCATTCCTCCTTCTTTTTTGCTCCTACACAAACGGTCCCAACGCCACCAATGCATCTTTCGCTTTTTATTTGTACTTCCCCACCAGAATTTAGAAGCCATCATTTGAATTTCATTGCAAAGAGAAATGGGGAGTTTGGAAATGCTCATTGAATAAGCTGGGATTGATTGAAGAACGGCTTTAATAAGGATCTCCTTACCCCCCATAGAGAAAAGTTTTCCTTTCCACGATTGTAATTTGGCCCAGACTTTTTCTTTGACGTTCTTAAGAGCGTGACGCCTATTCCTTCCGATAAAAGCAGGAAGACCCAAATATCTCTCATGGAGAGTACCAACATTCACACCCAGAGTTGCTAATATAGTCTCTCGTAACTCCAGTCCAACATTGGGGCTAAAGGAGATTAATGACTTCTACAAATTTATCACTTGGCCAGAAGCATCTTCATAAACTTGAAGAATCGCCCTGATAGATTGAATCTCGTCTAGAGTAGTCCTACAGAAAAGTAAGCTGTCATCAGCAAAAAACAAGTAGGAAACTCTTGGTCCATGGTGGGAACAAGAGAATCCCGTAATACTCTCCTCCGCCTCTACCCTTAGCAACAAAGAGGACATGCCCTCTGCACATAATAAGAAGAGATAGGGGGACAACGGGCATCCTTGACGAAGTCCGCGTGATGGAGTAACTCTTCCATACGAAGTTCCATTAACCATGAAAGAGAGCTTGGCAGTGCACACGCAGTCCATAACCATCTCGATCCAGGTTTCATAAAAACCCATCTTTCTTATCATTCCCACCAAAAAACCCCACTCAACTCGATCATAAGCTTTACTCATGTCAAGTTTCAAAGTAACCCACCCTTTTTTCCCACCTGTTTTCCTCCTCAGAGAATTCATTAATTCGAAAGCTGCTATAGTATTATCAGTTATGAGACGACCAGGGACAAAAGCACTCTGTGACTCATGTATAATTGATGGTAGAATAGACTTTAGTCTATTAGCTAAGCATTTTGTAACAATCTTGTAGATGACATTGCACAAGCTAAGCTAATAGGGCAAAAGTCTGATACCTTTTTTGGACTTTTCACTTTTGGAATAAGTACAACATTGGTAGCGTTCAAAGGGCTAATAGACAGTTCACCAGAAAGAAATTGACGACAAAGAATGGTCACTCTACCTCCTACCACGCTCCAATATTTTTGATAGAAAGTGCATGGAACCCATCTGGACTAGGTGCCTTCGTAGGACCCATATTAAAGACTGCTTTTTGAATCTCATCGTCAGAGTAATAAGCCATCAGTAGCTCATTCACTTCCTCCGAAATTCTAGATTGGATCCCATCAAGGATTGTATGCTTCTGAGCCACACTCGGATTATTGGTTTGAAAGATAGCAGTAAAATATCTCTGAATAATAGCATTGCATTCTCCCATGTCCTCACACCATCTTCCAGACTCATCCTCCAAACCAACAATTTGTTTTTTTATCTCTACGTTGGTTTGCTTTAGCATGGAAGAATTTTGAGTTTCGATCCCCTCCTTTTAACCAATCGGCTCTAGATCGTTGGCGCCAAAATTCTTCATCAAGAAATAAAAGTCTGTCCCTTTCCTTTTCCAACTTCCGAATATTTGCCAAATTTACCGCACTCCGACTGCCATTATTTACCAACGCAAGTTTCTTTATAGTATTCCTCAACTGTGTAGGCACATGCCCATATTTCTATTTACTCCAGGTCGCTAGTTCAGCATAGCGAGCTGCTAAAGTTGCTTCAAACATCTCAATTGTCTCTCGTTGGTTCAAGATGGGCCATGCTACCATAATAACCTCTTTGCACTCCCTGTCTCCCACCCAGAATGGTTCGAAAGTAAAGCTCTTCTGTCGGGTTCCATTAGATAGCTCCAATTGGTGATTGTCTAGGACAAGACGTAAAACTCTATGGTCTGACCCCCAGAAGTCATGATGGAACACTCTCCTGTTAACGAAATGAGCGCACCATCCCTCATTTGCTACAAATCGATCCAAACGTTCTTGGATATTTACCTCTTCTTCCCTTCTATTATCCCAAGTTAACTTAGGACCAGAGAAGCCTAAGTCGTCTAACTTACACTCCTCTAACACTTTCCTGAAGGCCTCGATGTTTTGATTCCCAGGGTCAAGGCCTCCCTTCTTTTCATTCAGATGAAGAAATTCATTAAAGTCACCCCCGCAAACCCATGGAATATTAAGATGAGTATTAAGCCTCCTAAGAATATCCCAAGTGTAATGACGAGAAGCTCGCTCAGGATCACCATAAATTCCCGTGTAACGCCAAGAGAACCCATCCTCACCTTTAATGACCATATCAATATGGTACCTGGAATAATTCCGAATAGATATGTCCCAAGTTTTTCTCCACAGTATAATAAGACCGCCGCTATGACCGATGCAATCCACATGAAACCCATTATCAAAATCAACAAATTATTTCACCCTTTTCGCTTCTTTTCCCCATAACTTAGTCTCCAAAAGGAAAACCAACCCCGGGGAGTACGTCCGTAAGGGACGCCGAAGTCGATCGAATGCTCGGGGACTCCCCAACCCCCGTGCATTCCAGCTTAGGATACTCATAATGACCAGTGGGACTGCTCCGCAGTCGCCGCCGATCCGGGCAAGTTCGAAATCTCACCTAAAATAGTTCTCTGTCTCTTTTCCTCCTCAAAATCGTTTGTCGTATCCCGTTTCTGTCTCCTCTCACCATCAGCAACTTTGCTTCTAGTCTTGTTTGTAGTTTTTGATCTAGCCAGCATCTTCCATTTCTTTGAAGATTTCTTTGTTCCATCGGAGCTATCATTGTTTGTTGAAAAAACCAGGTTGGTGGTACCGTCAATGGGATGGAGCACATCCAGAGTCTCATGCACCTGAGCCTTATTTTGTTGGATAGTCTTCGGGTGGGAGGGAACATGAGTTGGGAAGATTAGCCCATTTGAAGAAAGCCCATTAAGCAACTGTGTGGCTACATTACTTATTGGATCATTCAGAATCGAGGAAGTGGACCCAATAGGAATGGGTGCTGCACCACTTAATGACTTAGCTGTCATGGATTGGTGTAAAGAGCTAGCTGAGAATATATTATTGGCAGGTAGGCCCGTACTAATATTTGGCGAATATCAAATTGCGGAAGTTTCCCCTCTCAAATCTTTTGAAATTTCGCTTTCCCGCTGGACCCCCTCAAAAGCTCCCGCTTATTATGCACAAAAGCACCCAACTTTCCATCAGGATTCCCCACTATCTTGTGGCAGTTAGGAATTGGTAAGACTTCACCTGCTTCATGCACTCAAGTCAACATCTGCGTCACCCTCGACCCACTTGCCGTCGAAGTACCACCAAAATGACTCCCACCACATGTACTTCCGATAGCATGACTTCTGCCGCTTTTCATGGACTTGAAAGGCTTATCCATAGTCCAGCCTCTAAGCCACGCACCATAGTTTGGTTCCTGCTTCCCCCTTCTCACCTTATCCGGAATTTCTTCAAAACAATCAGCCATTGTATGTCCAATTTTTCCACACCAAAAGCAAAAGTCGGGGAGACGTACATAACGAAAATCAACCCAAATTGTATGACCTCCAGAGCCAATACGCACCTTTGCGCCTCTTCTCAAAGGTTTGTTGATATCCACAATAACCCTGACATTAAGGAAGCGACCCAAACAGCTACCATTGTCATCCTTCTCGACCTCAACAAATCTACCCGCTTGATTCCCCAACAACTTAGCCACTGCTTTAGACATTCCTTGAAGAGGGAGGTTGAACATTTGAATCCAGAATTGAGTAAATCTAAATTCTCCCTCCTTTGGACTTTCTCTATTATCGAAAGGTTTTAACACTAGCGGGGACTTATTAAAATTCCAAGGCTCCAGAGTAAGAACCTTTTGCATCTCAATTTCTTTCTCAAAAGAAAAGACAAAAACATCAGTGCCTACTTCGTGTATAGAAAAGTCTTGTTTCACTCGCCACAGCTCCTGAATGACTTTCCTGAAAGCTTCATGATGGAAAGGTTTCTGGGTCAATAGCTTTCCTAGAAGGTAGAACTTCAGAACTGCAACTCTCTCCTCAAGAACTTCATCTTCAAGGCCGATCACTTCTTCTTCCTCAGCAGAAATAGTGAAAGAGCCCCACTTTCCAACTATCTCATCCATGATTCAGTAAAGGACAACTCGAAAGAGAAGATTACTTTAGATAGTACTGTCACAAAAGACAGAGAAAAACTCTCATAGAAAACTAGAGAGACATTCAGTACTTTCTTCCCCTCCTCCAATTTTTCTTTCTTTAAATCTTTCTGTTTTTTTCATTGTTTGATTCCACTTCGATTTTGGGTCCACGAATTTGGATATTAGAATGTTTGTATACTTATGAGCTCTACCACATGAGCTCTACTCCGTCCAAAAAAACAAAACTACCATGTGAGCTATTATTTTTTTTGAAGGGTAACTCCGTCACCACACCTTTGTTTATTCTCTTCATCTATTTACAATTATTAGGAAATAATCCAGTTAGAGCAGGAACAAAGGAATATATTGGTAATAAATCGAATAAAAGAATTTCTATNNTTTCCTAGATTTCTTAGGATTTTTTATTTTAATAGATAATTTGATAAGCTAATGATTTTTTTCCGTATTTCAGAAAAAAAACCATATCTATTTATTTTTTTATTTCCTTGTAAAATAATGAGAAAATTAGGATTCAATTGTCAATTGTTACAGTAAATGCTTGTCAAAAAGCGTTTGTAAGAAAAAAAAAATTTTGAATTTCAGATCTCCAACGATCTGGTCAATCATGAGTGATTGAGCGAATTTGGTTTTTGGATATTTTTTGCCTTTAAATAATTAATTTTTTTATTACTAAAATACCATTGATGAACTTACTTTAATGTACAATACATTCATTTACATATTAAAAAAAAATGAAACAATCTTATCACCTATGATTTATGAGTTCTCTCTTCTCTCATAAAGATAACTGTAACATTTTCTTCAATGAAGAAATAAAATATCAAAATACTGGCCCCGTTTTTTTCAACCATTCTATTCTATTGGAATGGAAAATCCATTTGAATATGTGTTTGTTTCAACAATTTAGTTTTTCCATTCAAATGATCTTTTAGAATGTGTGTTTGTTTCAACAATTCAGTTTTTCCATTCAAATAGTCCATCCAAAAAGTTAATCATTGGAATGGTTTTTTTGTATCTTGAATGAGAATGGAGAGGAGGAGGTGTTTTTGAATGGTCCATTCCAATGCTCTCATTCTAATTACAACACATTCCACTATTTTTTCCATTCAAATGTCTCCCATTCCAATTATAACACATTCCACAATTTCCATTCAAATACACCCATTCAAATAGGCGAACCAAACGGACCCTATTTACCATAACCAACAAAGATCTGCACACCATTATCTCTCAATATAAATATATCTATATCTGCACACCATGTAAAAAAAAGTTGCAATTATATATATACATATTAATCAAAAAAGCATCTCCAACCTTTCCTCTTTCTTCTATAACTAAAAATAAATGATTTCTGAAGATGCATATGCTAAGACACAATATATATACATATATTCACTGCCAACATTTTTTTCTTTTAAGAGATGTAAAATTTAGTGATTGTAACTTATTAAAAAAATTTTCTAGATTTTGTGTTTTTTCAATTTTTTGGCACGATGGAAGAGATAAATTAACGTGTAAATTTTCAAAATTTATGAGGAAAAGAAATTTGTGGATGATAAGATAAATTGTTAATCACAGTCTGTATGTACCTTTTCAGAATTAAGAAGGTTGGGAGAGAAAAATCAAATTTTTAAAATTTAAAGAATGTATATATTTAGAAAAATGGTGGGAAGAACAAACATAGGTGTGACAATAGACTCACTCTTTCTGAAAATTTAATAACAGGATATGAAACTATAGAAATTTCTTGAACGGAAATTTCTTGAACGTTTGATATACTTATAATTTTAAGGTTTTAATACCCTTCAAAAAATATTTTTACAGATTTATTGCCACCACCTGAAGTCCCCATTATGTGCAATATATATATTAGCAAAACAAAAACAAAAACAAAAACAAAAACAAAAACAAAAACCATGGCTCTTGTGGGCTTTGAAAACATCTTCTACTGGTAAAATTATTGTTCATATTAAGTACCTGAAGTCCTAAAACTATGTGAGGGTTTGATTTCTCATTTTAGGGTTTGAGATTTCAATTAATGATCCACCTTTTTAATGCTTTTACTTTTCTTAACAAAAGAAGTAAATGTTATGACGTATATTCTGAGCCAAGTTTGTTTCTAAGTTACTTCTTTTCTTATGTCATCTCTAAGTTTAACAATTCATGGCATCATATCTTTGCAATCCCATCAAACCCAATTAATGTCTACCTAAAAGAAGAAAAAATAAATTAAGACAAGAAAAAAAAATTAAATTACTATGTATAGCCATCTAAAGTCCATTAATGCACTATGCACACCAAAAGGGGTAGTAATTTACTTCTTGACTAGTATCTGAGCGAAAAAAAAGAAAAAGAAAAAGAAAAAGAAAATTTCTTGACTAGTAAAACAAGATCCAATTAATCCAACACCAGAAAAGTAGTAGTACTTCACCTAAAGCACAAAACCCCAACCAGAGGAAGATCGTTAACGGCTGAGTTTCTTATCACATTTCAAAAGTTATTCTAGAATTGGTACAAATAACCTTTTAAAAAGTCGTTCATTTATGATTCTTCCCTACAATTATTGGGAGACTTTTCTAGCTATAGCTAGCTATAAATAATAGTACCCATAATGTATAACATTCCAACTTGAACTGCGGATTTTAGCTTCCAAGTGAATCCCACAAGCATTTATGTTTCATTTGACAAAAATATTGTGTATAATTATCCCTTCTTCCCCACACACGATAGAAGTAAAGGGCTCATGAATCGCGGACAACAATGATGTATGATAACATGGTAATACTAATTATGAAACCTTTTTTCTATCTTTGACAGCTCATGGCCATAGTACTATATATGTAGTTCTCTTCTCATCAATATCCATTTTCTTGACTTTTGATTTTGACTGCCCTAGGATACAATATTTGAATCAAATTTGAAATGTGAATATTTTTATCGTATTATAAATAATCTCCTATCAATATAGTACATATGGTATTATTTTCTACAATTTTGATGGTAAAAGCTAGGGACAAATAATTCTAATTTATGGCAAGTGTTTAAATACTGAAACTCTCAAACAAGATTCAGATTTGCTTATGCGAGTGCTTTTAGATGTTCTGTCCACCCGTACAAATCTTGCTAAATGACAAGCTCAGTGCCCCTCATTTTGCCCTTGGTATAAGAATTCTACTGAATCAAATTTTCATGCTTGTTGGCTTTGCTCTATGGCTAAGGAGGTTTGACACCAAAGCTCAATTTGGCCGAAAATTGAGACTTTTTTTGGCATCTTGGTGGATGGACTTTACCTCTTTATAGCTGAAAAATTAAATGGAGATGAGTTACAGATCTTCTGCTATATTGTGTGGTGTCTCTGGGATGCCTGTAATAGTTTTATCTTCAAGAATAAATTTGTAACTCCAACGGACATTTTAGAGTATGCAAACTGTACCCTACTTAGTCTATCGACAGCCACTACTTCCTACCCAAAGCTTCCTAATCTCCTATCAATATAGTTGGATATACCACCTATAGCAGGGTGAATATTGCTACTGTATCTAATAGAGTAAACTCGGCCGATTTCAGAGTGATGATACGGGAACATTTAGGTGATGTGATTCTTTTTGCAGTAGGTCATTTCCAGGTGGTCTCATATACTACGGAAGTTGAACTTCTGTCTATGAGAGTGGGCTTGCTCCTCGCTCCAATAGGAGTCCTGCGAGTTCTGTATGTCGAGTGTACATCCCCTAATGTTGTTTCTTCAGTTAATTCACGGTGCATGCTTTGACTCTATCGAGGGTATGTTGATCGTGGATATTATTGAATTATTTAACTTTGTGGAAGGTGGCAATTGTTATCATATTTCGTCAAAACAAAATATTATAGCCCACACTCTTGCTGTTCTGGGTCAAAATTTGGATTCGCATTTGGTAGATGATGGAAATAATATTCCATTATCTATTTATAATGCAATCGAAACTAATTCAGCTTTTTATTAACGATATTCCCCTTGATGAGTTTTTATTAAAAAAAAATTCTAAGTTATCCTTCTAAAACCATGCTATATGGTTGTATATTAATCGCTTTAACTTTTTATTATTAGGAATTTCTATTCCCTATATTGGGCCACATATTTTAAACGATTGTATTTGAGCTATATTATTCTTAAGCAGACCCAATTAGTAATTTAATTAAAGATGGGTCAGAATATCCAACTGGGTATAGATACCAATATAGATATCCTGTTAGTCACTCAGTTAGGTGTGATGGATACCCAACAGGGGACTACTTAAAGAAAATATTAGGGTTATGGTCCCTATCACCTTTTCACGTACGCTCATTCTCTCTATGGTCTACTATCAGTTACAGAGAGTTCTATCTGAGTGTTTTAGGGATTAGGTTGTATGGAAGACCAAACCCTCAGGCAATCACAGTCAATTTCTAACGCTTCCGCCTTCGGTTCATCGTCTAGATTATAGCTATCTATCATGGACTCAGGTATACTCAATGAATCTCTACCTATCAGTTTTGTATGAATGATCTAGGGTTTGTGTTTGGTATTTGCAATCTCATATTCATCTTAACAAATGGTATCAGAGAGGGATTTCATGTTAAAATTGATTAGGTTTTCATGCATGTCTGTAGTTTTCATAATCTATGCCTATTTTGATTTCTAGGATTTAGATTATATATGCATGATATGTGATTTTATGTGATTTATTGAGTATTTAATGCTATAAGGGTTAGGTTTTGGCTTTTTAGGTCGTTCATATTTTGAATTTAGGGCTAAAAACATCATTTTCGAGTTTATTTTGGTATTTGAAGCCATTTAAGCGAATTTGAAATTTTTCAGATCCGTACTGGAATAATGTTTTCGGCAGACCAATTCTGGCTTTCGGTCTACCGAAAATACTATTCCAACATGTTGATTTTCAGCCAAATTTTGATTCTAGGGTCATTTTTTAGGCAGATTTAGATCATTTTTCACTTAAATTATGGAGTTTCAACCTATTTTCGACCTATTAAGGACTAATATAACCAACACTTTGTCCGTAGAAAATCTTATTTGGTTCTAGGGTTGATAAAGTGACGAGCCAATTTCAAAAACATCGAATCTAATAATTTGGTCACTGTCAGATTCAGTCGACCGAAAGTTGGCGAAAACCACAATTTGGTCATTGTGGTTTTCGGTCAACCGAAAGGGAAGAATCGGTCGACCGATTCTGCCAACTGGTCGACCGATTCCTATAGTAAAAAAAATTCCAGTTTTATTTTTCAGACATTTCAGTCGATTTTCTTTACATCTTTGTCTTGTATATTAGATTAAATACGATAAAGTAACATGTTACCAAAGTAACCTCTGTTGTGTAGTTTTGTTTAGTCTAATGTATAAAAATATTGTGAGTTTGTTATTAATGCGGGTGATTATATGCCCAAAGGAAAATGATCATTTTGCACGACAATAAATACACATGTGATAATAAATACGTGATGGTTGTTCAGTTTCCATGTGAGCAATAAATTGGTCCAAAGGAAGGTTTGTTATTTTATAGGATTTACTGTCAGTATTTGATCATTGCCCTTAAGAGTACCACTTACAAGTTAATGAGTCGGCGCAAAGGAAGGCTTGCTAATTTTACATTAGGTATCTTGTGATAGTAGCCCACTTTATGTGATTATGTAATATATATTATGTCTGCATATTTTGTGATTAAACTGTATGCCTATATATGACATTTAAGTAGTGAGCATGGTTAATTTATAGTTTTATTTTGTTCTCTGTTTAGTTTTTGCTGCTAATCTTTCTGCCTATTTGAGTTCCATTCATGTGCTTATGGGCACAAACTTTAAGGCCTAGAGAGATAATGTCATAATTGTATTGGGTTGTATGGATTTTAACCTAGCACTCAGAAAAGACCAACCCTCTGCTCTTGCGGAAGAAAGTTCCACTGAGGATAAAAGGAACTTTAAGCTGTGGGAAAAGTCAAATTGTATTTGTCATGATCATGAAATGCTTTATTCCGGAAATCATGTGGGGCTCTTTGCCAAAAGAGGAAAATGCTAAGGCTTTCCTTACTGCTCTTGAGAAATTATATCTCAAGAATAGAGAAACTCATCATAACGAGGTACAGCGGTAAAGGAATGGAGTACATCATGCAGATGTCTCATTTAGCTAGCAAGCTTAAGGAACTCAAGTTAGAAATTTCTGAGGATTCGCTTATGGCCTTGGTTTTACTTTCTCTTTCTAATCAGTATGGGAACCTACAGACTATATACAATGTCCAAAAGGACAAATGGAATTTTAATGAGTTAATAGCTATTTGTGTTCAGGAGGAAGAGAAAATCAAAGCTAAAAGGCCTGAAAGTACTAACTTGACCACTACTTCTAAGGCAAAAAAGAGGAAAATAGATAAGAGTAAAGAAACTGCAGTCGCTCCACCTGCTAAGGCACAGAAGAAGCAAGAAGAGTAAGGTTACTTCTTTTGTGGAAAAGTGGATACCTGAAGAAAGAATACGCGAAGTATAAAGCTTGGCGTGTTAAGAAGGGTAAGCTTCTCATTTATGTTTGTTCTGAAGTTAATTTAACTTTTGTACCTAACGACACTTAGTGGGTAGATTCTGATGCTACTATTTACGTAAGTATTTCCATGCAGAGTTGCTTATGGAACTGAAAGCCAAGTAATGATGAAAGAGTCATCTATGTAGGCGATGACCAAACAGTTTCAATGGAAGCCATTGAGTACTTTAGATTGTCTTTAAATTCTGGAAAATATTTGGATTTGTATGAGACTTTTATGGTACCGTCTTTAAGACGGAATTTGGTTTCTGTTTATGTATTAGACAAATTCAGTTATTCTTATTCTTTCGGAAATAATTTATTTAGTCTTACGCATAATTCAAATATTATTAGTACTAGTATTCTTATTGACAATTTTTATATGTTAAATAACCAACTCTCCGTTAATAAAACTTTACATATTAATTCAAGAGGTACAAAACGAAAATTAACTAATGATGACTCATCGATATTGTGGCATATACGCTTAGGACACATTTTAAACAACGAATTGAACGTCTTGTATCTGATGAGATCCTTGGTCTCCTTGATTTGACAGACTTTCAAGTTTGCATTGAGTGCATAAAGGAGAAAAAGACAAACGTTAGAAAGATAGGTGTCAATAGGAGCTCTAGCGCCCTAGAACTGATACATATGGATATCTGTAGTCTATTCCCTATGGCTTCTTGGAATGGATGATAATATTTTATCACGTTCATAGACGATTATTCTCACTATGGGTACATATATTTAATTTATGAGAAGTCACAATCACTAGACATATTTAAGGCTTATAAAGCTTACGTTGAAAATCAGCTTGATAAGAAAATTAAGACTGTCAAATTTGATCGTAGTGGTGAGTACTACGGTCGGTATGACAGATCAGGTGAGCAACATCCAGGGCCCTTTGCCAAGATTTTAGAAAAGTGCGGCATCATCCTGCAATACACTATAGTTGAGAAATCTAGCATGAATGATGTTACTGAACGACGTAATAGGACACTAAAGGATATGGTAAGGAGTATGGTCAGTCATTCCACCTTACCGGAATCACTATGGGGAGACACACTCAAAGTATCAAGCAAAGTAATAGCAAAAACTGCTGGTGTTTACTGGAATAAATTTCCGGAAAATATTTTCATAAAATGATTTTCAAGAACACCATAGTTTTGTAAAATCAAGAGACGCAGCAGAATTGGTCGTTTAAAATTTTTCTTTTTACAAAACATTTCGGATCGTGATCTAACATAAATTAACTCTTGATCTAGACAAGAACAATACCTGGATTTGCTCCACAACTTTCTCGTCTTCCCGTCTATTCTCGAAATCCGTTTGATTGATCCGGTGGGTGGTCACCTTCTTGATTTCCAACAAAGAGATTCACAGAAGAACAAGAAGACAATCTCCTTGAACTAATTTCTCCGGGATAGCCGAAAAACACCAAGGATAGTGAAACCCTAGTGCTGGCCGATTTTCCTCTCTCCCTTTTCCTCTCTATTATGCGTGTAACACTCTCTTCCTCAAGGGGTGTTTCACGTGTTGTGTATATTGTGTAGTTAGAGAACTTTTCTCTTAACTATAGAGAGATTAGTAAATCCTAATGGGCTTATTGGGCTTGTTGGGCTCAACTGATCATCAAATAACTATTGGGCTTTAATTTGAGCTAGACAGGGGACCAGATGGATCCATAAAGCCCAAGCTCCAATGGACCATATACCCACTATCATAATTAACTCTTAATTATGATTGGGCCTTGTCCATTAATATTGGGACACACCACTATAGGCCCAATATTGAACTCTTAAACTAAATGTCATTTATTTTTCTGTGAAGCTTATTAACAATTAATTAGCTTGATCTATTTAGCATATACTATACCTATAGACATACCCCCGATGCAATGCCGTACTAGTAGGGTGAAATTACCGTATTACCCTTCTAGTACATATTTACCTTTGAGTTACTATTTTTCATCTAATGGATAATAGTTGACTATAGTGTTTGTATCTGCTCATACTAACACAGTCAAATTCACATAGTGAATACCGGGGCCCTGGTTTATATTATCCAAGTACTTGAAAAAACTCAAAGTGACATTATATGCATGGTGTCCATTATGAGAAACGTTCTACACATTTCATATACCTTATCTTCCAAGATACCGGAGTTTGAACCATAAATCGGAACTAGTCCTTTAGTAACTCAAGAAGACAAAACACATAAAAGCAAGTTCGTTAACCACTAAGATTAAGGTCTTCTACAATAGTGCTAGATTAGTGAAATTAGAAATTTGAGTTACGGCACTTAACCTCAAATTCTAATTTACTAGGTCCTGTTCGA
>JXTC01000068.1:150297-224684 GCA_002914845.1 Trema orientale
ATTTTATGAGAGGCCCACTTTGCCAGGGTGTACATATGTATGCATCAAAGTATGTATAATTATGAGTGGAATTTCCCGTTTTCTCCCAGAAAGTTCAAAAAGTTTTAAATTTTCACCATTTTATCAGTTCTAAGTCGAGTGGCGTCTCCCGATCTCACTAAATATTTTTACGAATATCCATACGTACGCGTGTGGGATCGGGGGATGTCACAAAAATATGCTAGATCAACAACAAAACCATGCTCTGGTACCAATTGCTGGTGTTTACTGGAATAAATTTCCAGAAAATATTTTCATAAAATGATTTTCAAGAACACCATAGTTTTGTAAAATCAAGAGACGCAGCGAAATTGGTCGTTTAAAATTTTTCTTTTTACAAAACATTTCGGATCGTGATCTAACATAAATTAACTCTTGATCTAGACAAGAACAATACCTGGATTTGCTCCACAACCTTCTCGTCTTCCCGTCTATTCTCGAAACCCGTTTGATTGATCCGGTGGGTGGTCACCTTCTTGATTTCCAACAAAGAGATCCACAGAAGAACAAGAAGACAATCTCCTTGAACCAATTTCTCCAGGATAGCCGAAAAACACCAAAGATAGTGAAACCCTAGTGCTGGCCAATTTTCCTCTCTCCCTTTTCCTCTCTGTTATGCGTGTAACACTCTCTTCCTCAAGGGGTGTTTCACGTGTTATGTATATTGTGTAGTTAGATAACTTTTCTCTTAACTATAGAGAGATTAGTAAACCCTAATGGGCTTATTGGGCTTGTTGGGCTCAACTGATCATCAAATAATTATTGGGCTTTAATTTGAGCTAGACAGGGGACCAGATGGATCCATAAAGCCCAAGCTCCAATGGACCATATACCCACTATCATAATTAACTCTTAATTATGATTAGGCCTTGTCCATTAATATTGGGACACACCGCTATAGGCCCAATATTGAACTCTTGAACTAAATGTCATTTATTTTTCTGTGAAGCTTGTTAACAATTAATTAGCTTGATCCATTTAGCATATACTATACCTGTAGACATACCCCCGATGCAATGCCGTACTAGTAGGGTGAAATTACCGTATTACCCTTCTAGTACATATTTACCTTTGAGTTACCATTTTTCATCTAATGGATAATAGTTGACTATAGTGTTTATATCTGCTCATACTAACACAGTCAAATTCACATAACAATTAAAGATTATTTGTATTTTCCTTTGTGTATTTGAATTATTTTTCGTAATTAGTACTGGTTCATGAATTTGTTGTCTTGATTCATATATTTTTTGTGGTGGTATATGGTATTATTGTTTGTTATTTTTTATTGCTGAAGATGTTCACGATTTTTAGTTCGGTTCATAAATTCTTTGTCGCGGTATATGTAATATTTTTGTTGGTATATAGTGTCTCCTTTCTCTATTTTTTGTTTATGAAATATGTTAGGTATTTTCTTGTTTGGTTTATAAATTTTTTGGTTATGGTATATGTGATTTTTTAGGTGGTATATGATATTTTTTATTGTGGATTGTGACTTTTGAATTATTTTTTATAATAGGTAATGGTTCATGAATCTTTTATCGTGGTATATATATTTTTTGTGGTAGTATATGGTAAAACTGTTTTTTCATTTTTGTTATTGAATAATTTTACTATTTTTAATTCGGTTCATAGATTTATTGTTATAATATATGTGTTTTTTATGCTGGTATATGGTGTTTCTATTCTCTACTTTTTATTTATGAACATGTTAAATATTTTTTTTTGTTCATATATTTTTGGACGTAGTACATAGGATTTTTGAGGTGTTATATAGTATTTATGTTTTGTGATTATTGCATGCTCATTATTTATTGTTTGTTTCATATATTTCTGATTGTGGTATATGTAATTTTGTTAGTGGTGTATTTTTAGTTGTAGTATAGTGTCTTTAAACATGTTTAGTACTTTAGCTTTGGTTTCTACACTTTTTGTTGTGGTTCATACACTTATGAACTTTGTACGCAGAATGATGTACATATTTTATTTTTTCATATACCTACTGTAGGTGTTTAAAATTCTCTTATTTTGATAAAAGTTTGAAACATGTTTCTGTTATATATAGTTTAGGTGCTTATGTGCCTTATTTACTTATTCATGTACCTAGTTTATTTTTTTATGTATCTGGTGTACTTGTTATTTTTTACTTATTTATTTTTGATATATTTCCAGGTATGGTAAAGATACTTGTTATTATTCGTTATCATAGTTGTTGGGGGCCAAAAGGAAAATAATCCTCTTTGCTGGTAATTTGAAGAAGAATAAGTAAGTCAAGTGCAGTTGATGCAAGCAATTTGACCACAATCAGAAAACTTGCCAAAATCCAACTCCTGTCAAATTATATGTTCCAAAGAGGATGAAAAGTTATAAGGATCAATAGTCTCTTTGTATTGAGTTTGTAGTTTGTTTTATTATTAAATGAAAGGTTTTCTTTTTTTACATATTTTAGTATATGAAATTTTGGTCCTGGTATATATATACATTTTGTCATAGTATATGTGGTTATGTACCAAATTCAGATTTTTTACATTGGGATATTGGATATTATTATTTTGTTTCTAGTTATTTTTATATAATGAATTTTGGTCATAGTATATGGAAGCTTTGTCAATGTTTATGAGTTTATATACCAGATTCTGAAATTTTTGGTCATGATGTATGGAAGCTTTATCAATGTTTATCAGTTTATATACCAAGTTCATTATTCTAAGTAGTGAATATTATTATTTTGTTTCTACGTATTCTTACACTTTCAGGTACATGAATTTTCTGTCTTACTATATTAAAATTTTGTTATGGTATATGAGGTTATATACCAAATTAGTTACCTTCGGTATTAGATATTGTTAGTTTGTTTCTATCTGTTCTCACACTTTTAGGTACACGAATTTTTCGTCCTGGAAGATTAAAATTTTGTCATGGTATACGAAGCTATATATATTTTACATATATATCATGTTTGAAATTATATAAACCATTATGACAAACTTATATATATTATGGTATTTGAACAATATACTGAGTTCCAATTCTTAATATCCCTGAACAATCCAACAAATATTGTTTATAATGTCTAAATAATAAACTGCTTTATAGGACATTATTCCAACAAAAATCCCTTATGAACTCTAGACTGGGCGAAAGCCCAATATAAGTCATTTATACATATGAGTTTGTCCAGCTGAGGCAAGGCCTTACAGGTCAAATGGAAAGAAACTAGATTCAAGAATCGTAAACTGCTACTTTGTAGGGTATTCTGAAAGATCTAAAGGCTATAAGTTTTATAATCCTACAGTTTGAGATGGAAAATGCTAAATTTATTGAGGATAATGAGTTTGGGAGGGAATATAAGTTTGGGGACATTGTCTTTGAAGAGGAATTCGTTTATCTTCCTATGGTTACTGTTGACAATGGTCAGGATACTCAGGATCCTATTCCTGACAATATCATTTTTCAAGATGCAATTGCTCCAGTTCAAGACAATGTTCAGGAGGTTCCTGTTCTAGTTGAGACAAATGCTCCTATAGAGTAAACTCAACATCCTCAAGAACTAGTGCCTTTAAAGAGGTCCACTAGAGAAAGGAGACGTGCGATTCTGGATGATTATGTAGTATATCTCCAGGAACATGAGTTTGACATTGGGATAGTAGAATATGATCTAATTAACTTCACATAAGTCAAACAAAGTTCCAATTCTTAAAAGTATATCAATGTCATGAATGAAGAAATGAAATCTATGAGAGATAATGGCGTTTGGGATCTCGTCAAATTATCTGAAGGTTCGAAGCCCATAGGTTACAAATAGATATTTAAGACCAAACGGGATTCAAAAGACAATGTTGAGAGATATAAGGCACGTCTTGTCACTAAAGGCTTCACTCAGAAGGAAGGCATTGACTTTAAAGAGACCTTCTCTCCGGTTACTTCGAAGGACTCCTTTAGACTTATTATGGCACTTGTGGCTCATTTTGACCTTGAGCTTCATCAGATGGATGTTAAGACAGCATTTCTCAATAGAGATATTAATGAAACGATATATATGGTGAATTCTATTGATGATTGTATATACCTTAAGTTTAGTAGGAGTAAGTTTATCTTCCTGGTACTTTATGTTAATGATATACTACTGCAAGTAGTAATATAGGCTTACTGCACGACACCAAGAGATTTCTTGCGAAGAATTTCGAAATGAAAAATTTTGGAGTCGCCTCTTTTGTATTAGGTATACAGATGTACCAAGATTGTTTTCAGGGTATCCTTGGGTTATCACAAAAGAGCTATATCGAGAGAGTGCTCAGTAGATTTGGTATGGCTAAGTATGCACAAACAGACACTTCAATATCTAAGGGAGATAAATTTAGCCTCAATCAAAGCCCCAAGAATGATGTTAAAAAAAAAAAAAGCCATGCAACAGATTCCTTATGCTTCAGCTGTAGGAAGTTTGATATATGCTCAGGTATGTATGCATCCGAATCTTGCGTTCATAGTTAGCATATTGGGCAGATATATGAGAACCCTAGAGTGGATTATTGGAAGGCAGCAAAGAAGGTTATGAGGTACTTACAGAGAACAAAAGAATACATGATCAATTATTAGAGATCGGATATTTTGGAGATCACTGGGTACTCTGACTCTGATTTTGCGGGATGTCTAGACAATAAAATATCCACATCGAGCTATGTCTATCTTTTAGCTAGAGTAGACACTCGCCGCTACTTCAACTATAGAGGCAGAATTCATAGTTTGTTATGAGGCATCTAATCAGGGGATATAACTGCATAACTTTGTCACCGGGCTGCATACAGTAAATGGCATTGAGAGGCCATTGAAACTTTATTGTCACAATAACTCTGCAGTCTTATATTTTAACAGCAACATGAGCTCATCGAAGTCAAAATACATTGACATTAAGTTCGTAATTGTGAGAGAAAGAGTTTAGAGTCGTTTCGTGTCAATTGAGCATATCGGTATAAACTCCATGATAGCGGATCCACTCACTAAAAATTTATCACCTAAAGTCTTTTATTAGCATACTATTTGTATGGGTGTTGTATTTTTGGATGGTGTGCAGTTTTAGTGGGAGTTTATAATTTAGTTTAGATGTTTATTGTGTGATACTTATTTATGTTTTGTATACTACAGTATTTTGGTTGATGATGGTTTTCATTTTAATCTGTACGTAGTATATATATGATATGGTATGATGTATTTCATATTTTCTTGCTTTTCTATTGTGGTTAATAATAAAGTTTGCGGTAATGCACTAAAGGGGAAAGACTAAGGTTGATCTCAATAAAGTTTCGGGAGGACCAGTTGGAAATAGGCACGGTAAATCATATTGCGTATAGTTTCTATGCTACATTCCATGCTCGATCTATATCATTCAGGTGTATTAGTACGGTGATCGTTGAGGGTTCTAGTTACTATCCAAATAAGTGCAACGACGAGCACTTTGGTTTCGTGCTGATATGTCTGATAGACGGGATTGTAACTTCGGGGATATTCAGGAATAATATGGCATATTTATGACCATACTTCAGTTTTGTAATACAATTATATTTGATACATATATGACCCAAGTGGGAGATTGTTAGGAAATTCTATTTCCTATATTAGGCCACATGTTTTAAACAATTATATTGGGCCATATCTTTCTTAAGCAGACCCAATTAGTGATTTAATTAGATATGGGTCAAGATATTCAATTGGGTATGTATACCAGTGTGGATACCCTGTTAGTCACCCAATTGGATGTGATGAATATCCAACATGAGACTAGTTAAAAAAAATATTAGGGTTATAGTTCCCACCACCTTTTCACGTACGCTCATTCTCTTTGTGGCCTGCCAATAGTTACAGAGAATTCCATCTGAGTATTCTAAGGATTAGGTTGTGTAAAAGATCAAACCCTCAGATAATCACAGTCAGTTTCTAAAGCTTCCGCATTCGGTTTATCGTCCAAATTACAGCTATCTATCATGGACTTAGGTATACTCAATGAATCCCTACTTATTAATTTTGCATAAATGATCTAAGATTTGTGTTTAGTACAATCCCATATTCATCCTAATATTTATCCCGTGGTATATTACTTTTCCCAAAGGCTAGCTGTATGTACCTTACAAACAACTTTTTATCCTATATATGGTCCAGTACACACACATAAATATTCTAAAGATTAGGTTGTGTAAAAGATCAAATCCTCAGATAATCACAGTCAGTTTCTAAAGCTTCTGCATTTCTAAGGATTAGGTTGTGTAAAAGATCAAACCCTCAGATAATCACAGTCAGTTTTTAAAGCTTCTGCATTCGGTTTATCGTCCAAATTACAGCTATCTATCATGGACTTAGGTATACTCAATGAATCCCTACTTATTAATTTTGCATAAATAATCTAAGATTTGTGTTTAGTATTTACAATCCCATATTCATGTTAACATTTATTCCGTGGTATATGACTTTTCCCGGTATATGACTTTTCCCAAAGGCTAGCTGTATGTACCTTACAAACAACTTTTTACCCTATATATGGTCCAGTACACACACATAAATCATTGGCGGCTATAGCTAGAACATACTAACCAATAGACGTACAATGTTATATATAAGCTGGTTGAAGTAGCATTCAATGTCTTCTCTTTTCAGTATTCCCCCTCGTAAGATTATGTAGCACATCACTTAAGGCAACATGGACCCCCATTTATCAAATTTGACTTTTTGTGCAGAACTTTTCATATACATGTAGCACCATACTGTCTTCAACAGTGGGCCAAATTTTTACCATAAATTATTTCATCTGCAATTCACAATCTAGGCCGGCTTTCCCTATTATCTCCAAACAAAGTCAATTGTTTGGTTTATAATATCAGCCGTGTGAGCAACAGTTGCACATGTGGCACCGATTATATCACAATTATCTATCTTTGTGAGTCTCACTTTAAGATTTATTGAAGTGGTCGATGAAAATACATGATTATGAATATTGATGCAAAATTCTTACAATATTATCATAATTAAGGAGAATATTATGTATATATATACATACATAGAATTAACTCTAGCCATGTATATATAACAATATTTTTCTTTTCCTCAAGTAAAAATGAAAACAGTTATTAGTCATGTATCAGGAGCTAACTATAACCAAGTCTACTCATAATTTTTCCAAGTCAAAACGAAATCTTTTATAATCGTTCCAAGATTTTCTAAAGTTGTGGCATAGTGTATTAATTTCCGCGTGGATTGTTCACAAGCTATCCATGATTGGCTTACCAAAAGAGATTTTTATTATCATAGGCTGAGTCATGTTTGAAATCATTGAATACGTATTACTACATGTTTGCTTCTCTCCCACGCTCAAGTTGATCTTTTCTTTTTCATATGTATATTGATTTTTGAAATTAACAATCAAATTCATTTAAATTGGTGATTTTGTGGCATGAAACTGGGCTGAGTTCCACTATTATTAAATCCATATATATATATATACACACTTCAAAAAAAAAAAAAAGGGAAAAAAAAAAAACAGGATAGAAACTAAACAGGCCGACAAAGTAGCCAGCGGCAGACAAGTGTTTTTTTCTCTAATTATTAATAATATTACGTGGGTGCACACGTAAATCGTATCTACATCTATAATTGTTAGAGAAAACAATCGTTTAATTAAAAAAGCAACTTTGGTGGTTTCTTTCACACATGGCCTTGATATCTTCTTCTCATGAAATAATAATAATAATAAATAAAAATAATTCAGATCATTTTTCTAAACAAAAGTTTGCGCTTTTGTAATCATCTTTAGACTAAGAGACAGTTTTTCTAAGTTGCTAAAGTTAGAAAAGCCAAATAAGAAAAATAAATAAATAAATAGATAAAAATGATAGAAAAGAGTAGCAGATGTATACAGCTTTCACACTCTTTAGCAGTGAAAAGAGATAATTGTTAATAAAAAATTTAAGTTTGGAATTCAAAAGGGCCTTTGAAGAGTTCATTCAATGATATGATGATGCTGATGGAAAAACAAATTAGAGGGAGTGATGAAAGTGATGATGAGACCATAAGACAAAGTAGTTTCCGGGAAAGTGCCCTCTTTTCCGGGAAAGTCCCTCTCATGATATAAACATATTTATAAGAAAGGTCCACACAAATATGAGTGATATATATATATATTTATAAATTATGGAGTATTTTAGGAGAACCTTCTCATCATTCAGGTACCATCTCCACCAATCATGATAGCGTGCCTATAACGTGTGTACATAACATAAATGTAACTTTCATGAACCTCATTAATCTTGACCGTCAGATTTGAGTATATATTTTTTTTTTGATAAACGTCAGATTTGAGTATATATTCCTCAGGCCTTATAACCTAAGATATGTGTTTCCATTATTGTGAGACTTAAGAATATCAATATCATCATCATCATCATGTATACATAAATATATGCATATATCTGACTTTTTCTTTATTTCTTTCATCATATGGGGTTAGGGAATTTAATCAAGCAAATAATGGGGGACGGAGGTGAGGTGAGATGGTTCTTGGGGCCCACCCATTGAATAGAAAGGAAGTAGTCTGACTTTCATGGAAAATCCCATAATGAGATTTTGTGAGGGAAAAAGGAGGACCAATGGTACATCACGTGGGGTTGTGACCCACTGGTTCCCTTAAAGGCATAGACTGTCACGTGACCACAACCTAAGTCCATAACCCCATTTCTCTCTCTCTCTACCGATTCTCTTTTGTTTTTCAAGTGAATCATCCATTCCTTTCTTTCTCCACACGCCTTCTCACCACCCATTTTCTTAGACCTTCTCCCTCTCTCTCTCTCTCTCTCTCGCAACTGAATTACAGACACATACACGTGAGCTAACGTCCCACCCCACAACCCCACTCCAACCTTTAACATTATCATATACAGCCTTTAATAAATTATTTATTTTTTGGGGTTTCACTATTATTGTAGTGATTATATTTCATTATTCATGATCTCAAGATATCGTTTCTTTGTATCTTTATCCACTCTTTTCTTCTTTTCTAAGACACTGAAAAGCAAGAATGTGGTGTGACTCATTAGTCTGAGTCAGATATTTTTTAAATATTCCGGGGGTTTAACTTGATGATTATGGAGCCTGACAATTTATATATAAATATATAATAATAAAGTCCACGACTTTAAGCAACAAATTAAGCACAGATTTTTGTTTGGTCGAGTTCCAAAATTTATGTCACAGATTAAGTAATACCAATTACATGACGTAGAACAGATAAACATTGCAATACTGGAATTCCTCCACTACTTGTGCCATCTAATAAGTCATGCACGAGACAACTTCCATAAATACATTTGTCTAAAAGTATCAATATTTTTCTCGAGTATTACTATTAACCAACATGAAACTTAACAAGAATTTTCGCACCTTATCTTCAATATCATCCATATAAAAATAAAAAAGAAAAAGAAGAACTAGCTAGCCGGAGGAATTGCACAAAATTTAAATAAATAACGCTAATCCCTTCATTGAAATATATTTGTTTAAAGATGTACAAACATATATGTAACTAAAAGAAGAAAAGAAAAAGGAAAAAAAAAAGTACAAAAAAAAAATGATCAACATGATCATGCATCATCGTCATCAGTAATTATACTTGTCTTCTTTTCTAAAATTAATTACATGACTAATCTTAATTTCACTACAAGCCCTTAATCAAAAAATATATAGGGGTCATGGAATTTTAGGAGGGGGTCCTTTAATTTCATTAATTTTCTTTTCTTCCTTTCTTTTTTCCTACTATATATATATATCCTAATTATGATTAAGATAGGGGTACTATTACTACTAATTAACCCTAACAAGCCGCGGAGGGATTGGTGAAGGGATTATAGAAGTGGGGCTTCGGAGCCATGGAAAACGGGCTCTTGGAAGCTCCATCGCTGCCGACGCCGACGCCGACGCCTCCGATCCTTTCGCAGGACGGACACATGGTGAGGGTGGCCGCCGGCATGTGCATGTACAAGGGTTGAGAGAGCTTCAAAGCCTTGAGTTCTTGTAGCTCTTTCTGCAGCCTCCTGTTCTCGTCCGTTAGTGTCTCGCAACACTTCTTCAAGAACTCGCAATCTACCTCGGTTTGCTTCAGCTTTGTCCTGCAAAAATGAAAAGGTTGTCGTTTTATGAACAACTGACCGATTGACATGATGCTTCCTTTATAATAGAAATGATAATATAGATATAGATATTCACCTGGCTCGCCTATTCTGGAACCATACTTCAACTTGTCGAGGCCGCAGATTTAACTGTCTGGCTAAAGCTTGCTTTTGCTTCTGTCAATACACAAAGAACATGTTTAGTCACACACACACACACATATATATATATCGTATATTTATATATATACAGAGAAAGAGAGAGAGAGAGAAGAGAGTAATTACAGGGTTGAGAGTGCTGTGTTGTTTGAAGCTTTCTTCTAAGAGAGCGGATTGTTCTTTGGTGAGGCGAAGCTTCTTTCTGGCATTAGGACCATCTTCATCTTCATCACTAATTCTAGAAGAGACTTTCTCAACCTCAATCTCTTCACTGCTAAGGTCTCTTTCTCGCTTAACCCGACCACCACCGGAGAAGGACGAAACGGCGCTGTGAGGCGAAGCTTGCCTATACGAATCGATATTATTATGATTATTATTAACGGGCTCCTCATGAAGACAAGTAGCACTAGTAGTACTACCACCTTTGTTCACATCAATAATTATATTACTAATCTTTCTGGCGTTGTTGTTATTGGAACTACTATAAGGGTCACCGCCAGATAGACCCAAAGTTAAAGAAGGCTCAAAAGAAGTGGTAGTAGTAGGAGTGGAAGTGGTGGAGGGTTTTCTAGAAGAGGCTGAAGCTGTAAACCCTAAACCTAAAACAAGGCCTGTATTACAGAGATCATCAAAACCCATATTATTGGGATTGATCAGAAGAAGAAGGAGAAGGAGAAGGAGAAGTGAGGAAATTTTGGAGGGGATAACTTGAAAGGTTATGGGGGAGCAAAAGGGTCTTAAGAAGAGAGGGAGGGGAGAATGAATTATGAGACTTTTTTTTTTGGGGGTGTGTGGGGGCATTTGGGTGAGTGGGTGGGTGGCTATGATTATTAATCAAAGCAAAGAATGAGTAGAGAAACGAATCTGGGCATTGAGGACCAAAAAAAATAAAAAAGGAAAGAAAAAAAATAGTAATAATAATTATTGTTATTTATCAAAGTCCCTCTCTATCTCGCTACATAGGTTGACCATTTGAACCCCACTACTGTTATCTCTCTCCATTATTATAACAAACAAACAAGGACAATCTCTCTCTCTCTCTCTCTCTCTCTCTCTCTCTCTAGAATCCTACATGAATTCACATGGCAGTGGGAAACACATCAAAGTGATGATGATTAGCTCATGTTTCGCCACCCATTAACGTACCAAGTTTAACTATTTCCACCACTTTCTTTTCACATACCTAAAATAAATGTACCTTCGTATATCCAAATATATAGCTAGACTTCTTTACGTGTGTGTGTATATATATGGTTTCACTTCACAAATATATGTACAAAATTACCAATTATTGTACTCAACTTCTTTTTAGTTACTATTTTCTTCTTTAATTTTCTTTCTTACTGTTAGTTGAACAGTTATTGGCACTAATATATATATATATGTAGTCATTGTTTTTGTACTCATTCAAAGATTGCACCTTTAATTAGTGTAATTGCTAAAGAGAAATAAAGAAATAAATTAAAATGAGAGGCTATGATTGGATATTAATAATAAGTTCCTTTTTCTATAACAGACCACATGAACTGTCCCCCATTCCATGCCTGCTTCAACTGGGCTAAAAGATGGATACCATGTCACCCATTGCTTACCAATATTTGCAATAATTTCTTTTTAGGAAAAAAGTTATTTAATGAAGGGATTGGTGGGCGGTTTTGAATTTTTCTTTGCTTATGAATGTGGAGAGATAATTAGATAGGGATGTGCACTATAACTAAGCATTGTATGATTAGTGTGTGGCTTCTTTGTTTTCTTGTTTGTTGTGCGAGAAAAGAAAACAAATAGGAAAAAGAAAAAGAAAAAATAGTAATAAATAATGGGGCTAAAAGGAAAAGTAGGTAGAAGACACCATTGGAGTTTAATTCAAAGAGTTATAATGGTGCCAGAATATGATTCATCAACAAGAATCCGATCTTTGCTTAACTAGAAAGTTGATTAGCCTTGTTTGGGACCTACTTTTGTGTACTAGTACAATAGGCACTTTCAATAATGCTTTGTCGGCGATGCTGATGAGAAGTTAGGTCACCCATAAACCATGATATGATAAACCTAAAATAATTAAAAGATAACAAAACAAACAGCGAATTGCACGAGTTTCCATTTGCTTATCATCATCATCGACTATATATATTAAGCTTTTTGGGCAAAATTATTAATTTGAGAGCAACTGTTTGATGGTCCCCTAGACCAGTCGTAGATCAGAATGGTGTGGTACACTAGTTTCCATAGGATATAATGGCCACATTTAGGGGATTTATATTTCAACTCTTCACTTTTTTTTTTTTTTTTTTTTTTAAAAGTGGGGCTTAACTAATGACCTCCACTTATTACAAATTAAAGGAAAATACCTAATACTACCCAATCCCCACCCTACCCCATTAGGGATAATTGGCTTTCACGCCTACCCCGGTGTGACTCGAACCTAGGACCGAGATCCTAGGTAGTGGGTGCTCTTACCACTTGAGCTAACCCACTTCGTCATTTCAACTCTCCACCTTTGAAACTAAGTGGATCAATTTTATTTTATGTTTTTTTTTATTTTACCAAAAGTTAGATACAGGTGGTAAAATAATTAAAGGAATTATTTCCTTTAAGCAAACACTATCTCCTTTTTTTTTTTTCCTTTTTTTGAGGTTAACACTATCTCAAAATTAGCAACTTAATTAGTAGTTATATTTGGACTTGTATATATGCAGTTAGTTTATTCATATTAATATAACACGTATGAGACGCCAGCCAATGATTTTGTAGGATATATTTTTATTTTTTCAATAAAGAAATTTGTATTATTCGCAATGATTGTGTAGATCGAATTAAGATGATAAAATTTAAGATTGGATAGACAAGATATCACGTATTAATTAATCGCCTAAAAATAGGGTCACCACTCACCATTTTCATTATTGGCGTGGCCAGAGAAAAATGTGACAAGGAAAAACGACTTGGTAAACATAGAATGGTTGAACCGCCATGTATATAGAGTCAAGGACTGACAATACTATACTACGTATTTTCTTCTTGTCCCCCCACAAGTTCAAAGTATATGATTTTTCTTTCCCTTCTATTATTCTGACCAGGAATTCAAATTGACTGCCAATTGAGTAACAAGCAAGTTATCACAAGGGAAATCTCTTGGTTATGATTCAGGTTTTTCTCTATTATATAATTAATAACATCTATTATTATTGCTATTATCAATCATTTTTAGTGTTAGTTTACTTGTGTACTAGTATTGCATCGTTTAAGTGTATGAGAAATATTGTACAAAAAGATTTTATTAAAATTAAGGGTTATCCAAAGCTTTTGTCAGGAAGTGGCTGAACATGACCAAAAAGCAAGTTAATTAAGTTGATGGCTTTTTTTTTTCTTTTCTTTTTTTTTTTTTTTTTTTGTGTTGGACCCAATTAGGTTGATAGACATTGACTTTGATACATTGGAGAATATCAAATTATTTTCACATCACATTTAACAACAATTAAATTTTTGTGTACTCCTTCAAACTTTCACTTTAGAGGCATGCATGATTGGGTACAATCTCAAAATTCTTTTTTAAATTTAAAAGTTATAACTAATTCTTAATTTCTCTTCAAACCATTCAATAATGACCCATCTAAAATTAATTAACAAAATTAAATTAAATAATCAAACTTCAAAATCTCATCCACAAAGCAAAGTGACATAAAAACCCAAAATTAAAAATGGTGGTTCTCATGTCATCATATCACCATCCCAACCTTTTCCATGTATACATGTGTGACTGTATATTATATTGTATATTACTATTAAAGAAAAATATAGATATAGTCATCTTTTGCTAGGTGTCAAGATAAAAGGGATGACACGTAGCACAAGAGAAAGGCTTAGACATATGGCCCCCACAAATGATTTGGTATGATGGGCATTTGATTCCGTGGGGAGTTGATGATTATGGAGCGTAGAAGTTGGCAATGATAGAGGAAAAGAATGAGAGAGAGAGAGAGAGAGAGAGAGAATTTGGGATAAGGCTGCTTTGGTGAGGTTTTTTTCTTCCTGCCTTTAAGGCCAGCCGACCATGTTTGGTTTTCACTGTGTTATGTGAGTGAGCTTTGTGTAAAGTTGCATCGATCTTTTTTAACATGTCACTCTAAGGCTCTGTTTTGGGGTGTACCTTTTTTATATTAATTAATCCCTCCTCTTTTTTTTTTTTCTTGACACTTTTCGCTCTTTGCATACAAGATTGCTTTTTTGCCCTCACTTTGCTAAAAATTTACCAAATTAGCCCAGATAGAGATGATAAGACTTTTGTCTACATCGTATAGTACATAACAATATTATTGGTGGCACAATTAGCCAGTCCAACGCTTCTCCAACTCATGAGAGTGTTTTTTTTGTAGTTTCCATCAGTGAGCGCAACAAAGCTAATGTGGTGGCCACCTTTTGGCTTTTGGTGTGCCTTTGTCTACTGGAATATATCTACATATCCTCTGCACGTACGTCTCCTTAATTAAGCATCTACACTTTGCTTTAGTCAACTAATCTCGTTCTTTTATATATATATATATGTTGGTGCTGTTCTTATCAACTGTCCACGTGTCTTTACTATTTCAGAATGCTTTTGATCTCTAGCCAGACTAGAGGGGCAGGGGCGGTCACCTGTAAAGACTCTCCGATACTTAAGTCAGATATTTACTCCCGATATTGAACAGCAAAGACTAAGTTTCCTTTTTCATATATTTTTTTGTATATATTGTACTAGGGGAACGTATGGCATATATATTTAATCTTGGAACCGAGAACCTATCTGCTCTCAATCCCAGGATCGAGTACCCTTTCTCATCATGACTTACTCTAGAAATCATGGGCTGTGGTTACCGTAATTTTCCTTGAATTGACGTGATCTGCTTTCTGCCGTCCCCTCCGTACGAGCCTGGCAGGGGCGAGACTTCGACAACCCGCCGTTTCGTCAGGACGGTTTGCCCGATGCGCACACCTATCCAGGGTTGCATTGAATGCCATGTCTGAGTCTGGAGCCGTGCGCTGCTTTCAATAGTCTTCTGGTGGAAGACCCTCGAGGCTTTTGACCCTCAGCTGTCAAGGCAAGAATTAGATTAGGCCGAACTCGTCCAGGGTCTGGAATGGATTCGGTCTTGGCCTGCGACAACCAACAGGCCCATGTCATATCACGTGCGATTTATGTGGCTTTTAAGTGATCTTCCTGGGCACGTGTGTCGAACGGTGTGTCCCCTGCCATCTGTTCCGCCACTTAACCGTCCACGTAGTGCACGATCTAGGAGTGGGCCCTACAATATATATACACACATAAAGCAAAACTACAAAAAGAAAAAGTATATATCCCACCGTTATATTACTAAATCTATTTGAATTTTTTTTTCCCTGAAAAAAAAAATTATTGATCCTTTTTCTCTTTGTTCGAAACTTCGAATACTCTTTGATTATTTGGAACTCAAATCATTGGAGGGTTCCGGATAGAGTTAGCATGTTAATAGCATGTTCATATATACCCTTTTAATTAATTGTTTTCCTTTTTTAAGTTGAGCAAGTACTTTTCGATTATTTTAGCTTAATTAGTTTATATTATGATTGTGTATAGATGCATATGTATATGTACAAAGAGATTTATATACAAGTATATAAGTAGGAAAAATCTTTTTTTCTGGGGTATAATAATCAGATATTTAGAAAGAAAATTAATAAATGAAACATTTATAATTCCAGATAAGATTCTCATATATTTGGTTATAATGACCTAATTATATTCGTTTTCTTTAGTTGTATTTGCATACCACAGCTGACCGAGGAAGAATAAAGGGAATAGGAATTTTTTTGAAGTCTTTTTGATCCTTCAAGAATTTTATACGTACTTTTATTTTTCTCTTTTGTTTTTTTTTTTTTGGGCGTGTCTACAATAGGGGCGTCTCTACGTAAGACCCTGTCTATACACCGTTTGATGGGAATTTGTGTATAAACAGATTCCCTATAAATTCCCATCAACGGGGTATAAACTGGGGTCATTTTTCATAGATGCCTCCTTTTTTTTTTTTTTTTTCTAAGTTTAAAGATGGCGTGAAAAGTTCGAAAACATCCTTGCATGGGGTGGAGAAGAACGGCCGTATCAGAGAGGGGCAGTACTGTCTTTTCGTCTAGTAGATGTATATATGTAGCCGGACTCCAAAAAAAGTGATAGGTCGTACATGGAAAGAATTTTATGACCTCGAGAAAAAGGTGCACAATAAAATAGCAGCTCTTTGCTGACAAAAATGAGCCAATAGTTTATAAAGTTCTCACTAGGAGAGAGAGAGGAAATCACCAAAATAATAGTAAAAGTAAAAATTAGACGAATTTAGAATCATTTTGGTACTACTAGAATAGTGGTCTGAAGGCTAATTCAAAATCTTTTTGTACGCAATTTAACACTCAGACGTAAATCAAACTGTTAATTATCACACGATCATTTGGTATGTAATTTTTAAAACTATTTCGAGTTTTATGGTATAATGAACAAGAGAAGTATACACAATCAGTATATCATAGCATATATACATTCAAATTTATAACTTGAAAGATATAATTTTATAAATGGGTGAGAGTGAAAAATGATTATCTTAAATTATTAATAATTAATTAATTAGATGATGTAGCTTCACTCGAATTATTATTTTTAATTAACATTAATGTGTAGCATTATACTCGCCAAGGTACACACAGTCACGCACTTAATTATAAAACGCGTGACTCTTCTTTAGAAGGTAACAAAGGTAGGGTGAAAGGATACATCATATATGGCATAAACAAACGCACCGACTTTCAATAATTAAAGAAAAGTAAAAGAAAGAATGAAAAGGCTATGTAGCTTGCCCCACTAGAACTCTCTTTTCCAAGAACTTGTTGGGCGATCGAAGCTTTCATGCAGAGCCATCATGCTTGCGTTTAAAAGTTGTGAAAGCAGAGACCCAATATGTCACCCCTAGTAAGAGAGATAGAGAGTGAGAACTGAGAAGGGTCCCACGTCGATCGAAAACTTGGGGGGCAGTGGGGATGTAACATACCCATAAATTGACTAGGTGGTTGGGGGTAAGGGGCAAAAACGGTTGGAAGGCTTTGCCGGCTATCTTGTGGCACAAAGTTAAGGCACTAGGGCCCCATGATCTAATGTAGGTGCGTTCACGTAAATAAGTTCCTATATATCCATAGTATATATCTACATACCCACAAAAGAAGTTCCATTAGGTTAAGTATAATGTAGTGTGGGAGTTGTTGTGAGTGGAGGAACATGCTTGTCCGTGGATGTGTGCACGTCTAGGGCACATGCTCCTCACATGTATATATATATATATCCATATGTATATTATTGGTATACCATATATCCATATATGATTGTGTAATCATCCAGAGCAATATATGAAGACCAGCTTCACAATTCGGTTAGTTCTATTAAATCTAATAGACTGGATCAAATAAATGAAATGATATTGGGAAACCCAATTTCACAATAGCCATACTAGTTTTGGTATATTGTATATCATATGTACATACATTCAATGAAATAGCTAGATTCGAATAATATCTTAACTAATTATCTTATGAATAAAAATATCTTTTGTTTTAGGGATGTAGGGAGGGAGGCAAAAGGGCAAAAAGGTTACTGTCTCTAACAATGATAATGTTGATTAAGGAATGATGTTAGTTCATGATGAATGTAGATAATTTGTTTTATAAACATGCGTGGCAACTAATTAATAATTAGTTGTTACATGATCCTAACTAGCAAAAGAAGACACATAATTGTTATATCATCCTTTTTTGTTTTTGACACGTAAACTTGTCATTGGTGGGAGTGTTATAAATCTCTTACACCATATCTCACTTTTCTGTTTCATTTTTTTATGTGTCTCCATCCCATGCATTTGTGTTAGATAATTATTAGTATAAACTTTTATGACATGACTGCTCCAAAAAGCTGTGGTGTAGGGCGCTTTGCCCCTTTGGAACTAATTAATTATTATGACAACAATAATTCATATTGTACCTCCAAGTCTATATTACACTCTCAGTTACGGTGGTTGGATTTCATGGATGACACCGTTATACCTTCTCTCAATCAAATATATAAGAAATCATACAATAATGAGATCAAGAAAAATATTTTTATTGAAAACAATAAATTCCATTCGCGAATTTCAAAAAAAAAAATTCCATTCTCGGAAAATATTATCTCAATATTTACAGTTCTACATACAGCCATCATAAACGTTAGCCTTTTCCTCTCGTTAATGTAATTATAGTATACATATGTTTCAACACTAGTGCTTCCATGATATGGAGGACTTTATAGTGTTTCCTTTCTTGGATCTAAAATCAGTATCAAATTGTAAAAAATACCGACAAAAATAATATTTGGTCCAACCATAATGCTTTACGTACGTATTAAAAGAAATGTGTACATGTATGGAGACAACATCCATGCAACTCCTCAAGAGATGCAACTAAAGCTCCATAAGAAATACCCTTTTTTTTTCCCTTTTTTTCTCTTTTTTTTACCTTTTTAAGATATCTTTACCACTTATAAGTTAACTATTCCAACTAATATAATAATAAATTTTCTGATGAGATCTACATTCATTGACAAGATCTTCTAAATTTGGATCTCAAACGAGTTTCATAGGTAAGAGAAAACCAAATAATAATAATAATAATAATAATAATAATAATAATAATAATGTAAAAAGTAAGGATAATCTAGAATGATGTGGGAGAAAATATAAGGATAGATGTAAATCTATAAACATAAATGCATTTGCACATATGTGAATATTATTTTGTCCTTAAAACAAACAAAAACAGAGAAAGAAATCTTATCAAATGGAGGGATCCTAAGGATCTCATGATTTTGGAGGAGTACTATAATGAAGAGATATAATTATTACAAATGTGACAAAAAGAGGATTTAGAAGAAGAGGCTCTAGCTCATGATTTTATTTTATTTTACTTTATTTGAATGCTTGAAATTTCTACAGAATTCAACTGTACCCACTCCTCGTTATGTTTGTATATTATCTGTATATAGTACTTTATTTGACTAACAACCCTACCCTTGCCTTTCAAAAACTAGTCCTTAAAACTCTCTCAATTTTAAAGTGGGATTTACTGAGCCTTCCAAAAGTAGGAAAGGATCAAGAAGGGGGGAAAGAGTCACTAAACATGGATGTAAAATCAAATTTCTTTTAATTATGGTTCTCTCTTTTTTCTTTTTTCTTTTTTTAAAGAGAAATGTTCACAATCTGCATGGGGATAATCCTGAGCATCTTTGAAGTGTAAAAGTTAGGCTATGATATATATCACTCAAAAGGTAATTTTATTGAACAGGATATAAAAGTGAGGAAAAAAAAAAAAAAAGAACAAATAGGTAGTAGTACTAGAGGGAATATGTGCCCACTGCATAGGCCCGCTATGCATGTACTGAATTTTTTCCAACATGGGCGGTGGAAATATGGTATGTATGGAAGTTGAAGTAACATCACCATATTCAGTGGCCTTTAGGATCTGTTCTGTTTGATGCATAAATATTATTCTATTTCTTGACTAGCTTTTGGCGTTGGGGGAGCAAAATTTTTTTATACCAATTCTTCCTTAATTTGTTCTTTTATATCCTATTTACAAGCCTTATTCTTTTGAATCCAGATATAATATATTTTGAACTTTTTTCACATGTATCATATTCATATTAATTTGTGGAATCTCAAACAAATACTTATTGCAAAGTGATGATCATTAATAAATAGCTCACACTGCCCTGTATACATACCTAGGAAAGAGTTTGGACCAGTTATATAAAAATGTGTAATAATTTTCTTGTGCAACTAAGATGGTTATATTCTTGACACTAAGATAGTTATATTCTTGACACTAAGATATTTTTCCATTTTTTGAGATCGAGTTTTAGAGAGAGAGAGAGAGCAGCTTCTCTCTAGAACTCTTCCCTGGAGAACTTCTCCTCTTTGCATCAAAATTTCTCCATCAGTAGTAGCTCGCCTCCGTTAACAGGTGCCTCCCCTGCCAGGGAGGAGAGGTCTTCCCTCTCTCTGGTATGGGTTTTTTACAGTTCTCTTTCATACTTTTAGTAATATTTTTAAATAATCCTCCTATGTGGGATGATAGTTTTTTTCCTATATTTAGATCTAGGGTAGTTTTAATATCCCCAGATTTATATCTGTGGTGGTTTATAATATTTGGTTATATTTTTATTATTTTAGTCTACCTAGATCTAGATCTATGGTAGTTTCTTACTAGATCTGTTCAGATCTAGATTGTGTGTACGGTAATAATTTTCCTTTGTAGATCTTTGATGCGAAGCAAGAGACACCAATAATGAATACTGAGGAGAGGATCACAATGAGCCAACCGTTGAGGCATAGAGCTCTATCAAAGTACACACCAACACTGATCTGCATAAATCCCTGTATAGGTCGATTTCGCTAAGGTTCCAGTGTGCAATTTTCCTGTAAAGACTTTTATCAATTTTTTATGACTGTCTACTTTGTTATCAAAAATTCGTTTATAGGTATTGTACTATCCTCTTTTTATTATTGAAAGTATTTACCTTAAAAAATGGTTATATTCTTTCTAGGAAAGAAAAAAAAAAAACCCTCAACTCCCAAATGGTATGAATGGACCATATAAAGATTTATCCTCCTTTATTTTGGTCCCTAAAAAAAAAAAGAGGAATGGGGACCATTTAGTTGACAATTTACACTCATTTATTAGTAATAAGCTCTTACTATTCTACCTAATTATAGCCAACAAATGAACTGGTAACTCGGCGGCAACAGACCCAAACAACTAGTGTGTGACATCAAGTAGTTGAAAAATCATACAAAGGAGACAAAATATAAACAGTCAAAGAATGATTGAGTTTGAAAAAAATACTTGGTCAAAAATACATCTATGGATTGTTGAAAAAATAATAATGCACGTGGATGTGGAAAGGAAAAAAAGTGAAAGGATATTAATAATTTGGCAAAATTGATTATAATTAAATCCAAGATTTTTTTCAAAAGGGGAAGTCGATCGGGATATGTTTCCCACTGTTTGTTTGCTAATATTTGCTCCCAAGACTAAAAGAAGGCTATAAATTTAAGTTTCTATGTAGCACTTGATGAGTTTTGAACCCAAAACTTGCTTTAATTTCACTTCACGTTTTAGAAAACCCATACATAAAGTTTGAGGACAATTTCCATCTATAATAATAACACCTATCATTGAAAATCTAAATCCCTATAGATCCCTATATATCGGTTTATTATCTATAGTACTGCCAAACTTAATCAAAGGCACTCATTATGGTTTTCGAGTGTGTTATCATTAATAAGCTAGCTTCGCCAACAATATCTAGAGTAGTACTACTCCTCATTTTCAATAAGCTTGTCATTAAAAATATATAATATGAATTATATCCGAAGTGTTCTTTTTGGCGATGTAATACCTATGCATATGTAAATAAAGCACAACATATGCAAAATAAATCATTTTTTTTTAAAAAAAGGAAAATCATAATCAAACCACACTAAAATTAAATAGTAGACATTTAATGACAATTTTTTCAGTCACAACAAAATGTGTGGCTAACATTTAGTTACGACTTGCCGTTGGCATAATTTTAGTATAAACTATTTATACATATAGTACTGCTAAAATTAGTTGTAACTAGAAAGTACCATTTTAGTATGCGTTAACTTAAAAAAAAAAAAAAAACGTATTTATTTTGTTTTTTGGCCATTGATTTATAGTGAAGTATAATCAGACATTTTTCGGTAACTAATCATTTAGTCGTGGAAGTTTCATTTTCAATATCACAAATTGTAAATTATGTTCGCAAATTGTAAATTATGATTTGTTGTGAAATTATTATAGTGCAATATTTCAATACTAGAGAGGATCTAGCATTGAAAAACCCCTAAAAGTTCAGTATTAATTTCGCGCATTTTATCATACACGTGTTAATTTGTGTATACAAATAGGATACACTAGTTCGATCGGTATAGAGACTAAATAATCATGAGATAAAAAGAAGGGTCTGGTCAGTAGTACTAGAATTCTCTCTGTTACCACCGTTAGGTTTCAGCTACATAGCCTAAGTGATAAATTTTGATATGACATGCAAGCAAAAAATATATGAAATTTATGTCGAATCTAAAAGGGCAAACAGATACTGGAACTAGTAATTTGATTATGACATAATAATATGACTTAAAAATCTGTATATTTAGTTAACATGCTTACTACGAAATTAACTTGAATTAATATGATTAATTAATTTTTTTATCAAAATATATAAACTAAATAATTACTTCGTAAAAAATATTTATTTTAATGAATTTCTTATAAATAAAATAAAAAAATAATAAACTAATGAACTAATCTATCTTAATAAAGTAAAATTGAAGTGATCGATAAAAATTAAATAAATATATTAGTACAATATTAAGAAGTGTTATGACATATATCAATCAGAATGACATTTTTATTAAATAGGTAACATGTGGTTAGCATGAAACATGTACGATATAAATGAGTCACCACGATATGATATGAACTACTAACTCATGTTTGATGAATTAATTTAAAGCAAAAATATCGGTGCTAATTTTATTAGGACATGTCTAAATTAGTTTGATATATTCTGTTTTTAATCAGTTTTTCTATTATTTTTGAATGGGATAAAATCACTTTTATACTTTGTATTTTGATATTTTGTCTAATTTGTACCTTTTATTTTAGTTATTATTAATATTGACTCTTAGATTTAAAATCTGTTACAAATTTATATCCTAAGATTAATTTAGAGTAGTTAATTTATCAAGACACCATTCAAAAAATTGAAAATAAACTTTATAAAAACTTATACAAGAATAAGTTTATTAAATTATCATGGTAAATTAACTGTTTTAAATTGGTGCCAAGTATAAATTTGTAACAAATTTCAAATCTAAGGATCCATATTGATGATAATTAAAACAGAAAGTACAAATTGAACAAAATAACAAAATACGAGATATAAAAGTGATATTATCCTATTTTTGAATTTAGTGACTGGGGTTTTCAGTTAGAAAAATTCATCGATATATATAGTTATATCAAGTATATAAAACTCCATTGCCGACGATATAGGGTTTAAGAATTTGCTTTCGTTCTCTGTCCCACACCCTTCTTAGTCTCTTATATGCAATCCATGTGCATAGGTTTCGAGCTTGTTCTGTGAACCATTGACAACCTTGAGACGATAGAGCCCGTGGGCAGCACGCAAAGGACCAAAGAGACAAAACTATGCCCATGTGAATTTGGACCCACACACAATCCCACACTTAACAGAATTTGATTTTTCTAGTGTATTCGAGACATGTGACATTTTTTGCTAGCAGTAATTTTTAGACTAAATTAAACCTCTCTCTCTCTTTTTTTTTTTTTTTTTTTTTCTTTTGCTTGAAAAGCATCACTATATTTAAGGATTAATTACACCTTCAAAGAAAAGTATCTTTATCTTTTAACTACCTGTCTATATCATAATATATCGAATTGGCTTCTTTGTCATGATAACTTCTGACGAGATTTTTGACTGTGCATTCTCTATTAGGTAGGACTCGAATATATAGGAATACTTTTGTGGTAGGACACTTAATAGTTAATAGTAGTATGGAATACATTTATGGTTCCCCATGATTTAGGTGAGAAATTATTTGCAAATCATATAGGGCGCAACTTTTTCATTCCATGGATCATAAAATAAAAGGTGATTTTATAATAAGATATTACAAATGGTAGTTCTATTGCAAACCCTCTTGTTTTTCTCTCCATCTCCTTTTTTAATTATTTATTTATACAAAATCAGCCCCATATGAAATTATATAAATGGTGATAAATGTATACATATGAATTAAATAATAAAACTTTTTTTCATTATTAATTTTGACCTTTTTTAAGGCATGTGATGAAAAAAGAGACAACTTATAAATCATTTACAAAATTAAAACTTTCGTTTAATGAATTTAGGAATTCTACAATTACCCTTAACTCAACCTCGACCTTAGTCGAAAATTTTCGACTAAGTCAAAATTGATGGAGGTGGTACCGAGAACACAGCCGACCATATTTAATCAGGATCGAGATTGTTGGACTACGATCGAACGGTGACTCGACCCTAATTGAATATTGGTCAAAAAATTTTCAACCGAATCTCCGATTGCTAGTTGAAAATCGATTGGAATAGTCGGAAGATGCGACAGTACAAGTTTGACTACGGTCGAAATTTTTCGATCCTAGTCGAGCAGAGGCGCAATCAGGATAAGGATCTAGATCAACAGTACTAGCGAGGTGCTATAGGAGGTGGTGGTGACATAAGTAATTTAGGGTGTATTGGAAAAGAATATATTTTAGGATTTGTTAAGAATAGGGTATCCAAATAATTTTAGATATATAACATAGCAATGAAAACATGTCGTTACCATATTTTTGGTGGGCAAAAGTAGCGCCACATTTTATGCTAAAAATTATACTATATACTATACTATACTATACTATACAAATGTCGTCGCCAGCTATAGGGTTTATTTAATAAATTTTAATTTCTTTAAATAATTAAAAAGAATAAAAAAATTAAAAAATTAATATATTTAACCTGTCATCGCTATAGGTTTTGAATAAAATTATGAGCGGCAACGTTTATTGCCCTAAAATCTAAAAAATATAATAAATTATTTTATTTTACTTATAATGACGACAAAATCGTCATTATAGATTTCAAATGAAATTTTGAACAGTAATGTTTACTGCTCTCAATTTCGAAATTTAAATAAAACGATATCATTTAGGCTATAGCAATGACTTTTTCTATCTATAGTGACGATATTTGTCGTCTCTATAGACGCAGCATAATAAAAACTCAAATATTTTTCTTCTTCTTCTATCATCTCATTCATTTATTCACTTTCTCTAAACCCCACTTCCTCTCATACTTTCTCTCCAATTTGCACTCTTTCTCACTCCCTCACTCTAAAATAATATATATTCATAAATATATATATGCATATCGAGTTTTTTTTAATGCATTTATGAAAATTTTTTGTTATAAATACTAATTTTTTGTTTCTTTGATTAATTATTTATTCAGGTTTGTGTTATTGTAGATTTCAAATTTTTTCTTCATTAGAGGTAAGTTTTCCTAAATTATAATGTAGTTTAATTGAATTTTTTAAATATGAGAATTAAATATTTTGGGTATTTAAAAGTAATTATTTAAAAATTAATTTAGATTAATTAAACTAATCATACTTTTAAAA
The DNA here is from genome assembly GCA_002914845.1 of Trema orientale. NCBI lineage: Eukaryota > Viridiplantae > Streptophyta > Magnoliopsida > Rosales > Cannabaceae > Trema > Trema orientale. Next base: position 175,970 of record JXTC01000068.1, read on the forward strand.
AAAAATCTATAATATCTATAGCGACGATATTTGCTGTGACTATAAGTATTAATTTATATATATATATATTTTAAAAAAATGTGTCTATAACGATGATAAAAGTCGTTGCTATAGGTCATCTATAGCGCGACAAAATATGTCATTGTTATAAGGGATCTATGCCGACCGACCTATAGCGACGACTAAATTGCGATAACTTTGTCGTAGTTATAGACCTATAGTGACGACAATATATTCTATAATGATGACAAAGGTCGTTGCTATAGACCTCTTTTCTTATAATGGGATAAGTTCTTTTTTCATTATGAGAAGCCTAGTAGACCCCTAGATACAAATTACCCAAAACTAATTGATTAAAATTCACCGGGTTAAAAAGTCATTGTTTTGGAATACATGGCAAATGATATGTTGCAATTAATAGATACAAATTACCCAAAACTAATTGATTAAAATTCACCGGGTTAAAAAGTCATTGTTTTGGAATACATGGCAAATGATATGTTGCAATTAATATAGGAAAAAAAATCACGTACAAGTCAATTTTGTTGAAGAAGAAAAAAAAAAACATACAGATCACTTGTTGCTAGATTTATTAAAATTTTTCTCTACGTATATTAACCTTTTTTTGTTTTGTGTTTTTCCTATTTTTTCTCCTCATATATATATGGAACCATTTCAATAGGAATTTTTTTATTCTCTATAGAAAAGGAAATCAATATTGACTCTTATATTTCAATTTAACGATTACAATTAAAAAGGTTTCAATGAATTTCAATATAAATTAAATTATGGTATTTAATTATAACCATCATATTAAAATCTAACAGTCATTTAAAAAAATTCTAACGGTCAATATTTGTCCATATGAAGAGGAAATAAAAAAATTTCTATTATATATATATATATTCCTTTTATCTGTGTTAGAAGTTTTCTATAATAGTTTTTTTCTCCTTGATAGTAATTAGTTATCTATTAATGCGAGTAATTTGTGTAGAATTTTAGAAAGATTTTATAACTAGGTCGATTTACTTCATAAGGACGCACAACTGAGATAAAAGGATCATAATCTCAAATCGTGTAGTAAACATTATGAAAATATAACCTATGAAGGAGTCAAACAATCTTGAAAAAGAAGAAAAACACAGATGAAGAAGCAAACAAAAAGGTTAGTCCTTTGATTTTTTTCCCTAATGATTAATTTTGGAAATAATTCATTTTTAAAATAATGAAAAAAGAAAATATTGTTTTAAATTTCATAAGGGATATATATATATATATTTTGAAGGAGAAATACTTTCATTAATTATAAAAGCATATATAGTACAATATTCATAAAAGGATTTTTGATTACAAAGCAGACAACCGTAATTAACTAATTAAAGTTATTAGAGGAAAATTATGCACTAGGATTTTGGCGAAATCAACCTGGAAAAAGAGATTTATGCAGATTACTGTTGATGTGTACTTTAATAGAGCTCTACGCCTCAGCTGCTAGCTCGTTACGACCCTCTGCTCAATATCTGTTATTGGTGTCTCTTGCTTCTTATCAAAAATCCACATGAAGGCAAATACTACCATACATTGACCAAATCTAAACAGATCTGGGTGAAACATAAAGTACGAGGATCTATTAGAAACTACCATAGATCTAGATCTAAGTGTACTAAGATTACCCTAGATTTAGATCTAGGAGGAAGACAGCTATCCCAAAAGGGATGATTATTAGATAATAAAAGTAAAACTAGAAAAAAAAAAAAATTGAGAAAAACCTATACTGGGAAGAGGGAAACCCTCCTCCTCGATAAAGGAGGCACCTGTTAGTGGAGGAAGTGAAGAGTTGCCACGGGAGAAGAAATGGCTACTGTGTAGGAGGAGAAGAAATTGTGAGAGTGTATTTAGAAATATAAATTGCTTATTTCCTCATAAGGGATATCTTTAGAAAATGGGTGGGGAGAGGAAAAATATTTCCCTATTACAAAATACGGCATATTAGTTTCCTATATATATAGGATAAGTATTCAATAGGTATTTTTATTTGAGTGTATCTGTTGCCACCCTTTTTTTCTCTCTCTCTCTCTTTATATCTCTCTCTAAATAAAATACTTACTAAAATTGAAATTTTGTAAATTTTATTTTCCCACACCCTTCAAATGTATTTCAATTCCAAAATTAGATAACATCAAACTCCATGATTTGTTTTCCACACTCTCAATAAGTTTTGAAGAACTACACTCATCCGAAGTCTTGAATAAGTTTGTTTTCCACACTCTCAATAAGTTTTGAAGAACTACACTCATCCGAAGTCTTCTTTAACCTTTTGTATTTTTAACAAAGTTTCATCTTTCTAAGATTTAAAAGACTAAAAACTAGCATAAAAATATTTTCTTTGTTTTGAAGTTGTTATTTAAGGTCAGAGTTTAAATATCTCTTATTATTTAACCTTTTCTTTCCATCTTCTTTTCCTCTTTCTCTAAAGTATTCATGGAGATGTAATTCTTAAAATTCAATTTAGGGTTCTTAATTTATTATTTCTAAAGCCTAGATTATAACTTTTATTAAATCTTTACAAGAAGCTAAAAAGAAAATAGATAAGTTGTCTCATAAAAAATGATTATGATTTGTAATTTGTTCATCTATGATTACAAAAAAAAAAATCAATCAAATTGCCTTTTGATTTTGTTTTGTTGATATAAGTACTTTATCATTATGTTTGAGGGGTTGTAGAAAGAAATAATATTAGTAATTAATACAAAATTTGGATATCTATGTCATTTTATATAAGAATATTTTTGTAAGGACATATACATTAATTCATCATTTAATAAGCCGTATAAAAAGAAAAAGTAGGTATGGGAATAGAGCGACCTTTTTTATTTTTGTTCCATAGATGATTAAAACGAAGTGGGTTAGCTCAAGTGGGAAGAGCGTCCACTACCTAGGATCTCGGTTTTCGATTCGAATTATACCAGGAATAGACGTGAAAGCCTAATATCTCTAATGGGATAAGGTGGGGATTGAGTAATAATAGTTATTTTCCTTTAATTTGTAATAAGTGGATGTCATTATTTAATCCCCGCCTTTTTATAAAAAAAAAAAAAAAAAAAAAAGTGACGGACAAAATTCAAAATAACCTACAATAATAAAGTCATTTCTCCCTATTTTCATTTGATTGGTTAACATTTTATTCAATTTCTTTTCATTTTTACTTCTTACCTTTTTATTATTTTAATTTTAAAGTTCAATTTTTTTAAGTAGTTTTAGTTTAAATATTATGTGTGGTTATAATGGAAACTCATTTTAGCATAAAGGCACCATTTTTATAAATTAAATGACCAAAAGAAAAATTCTCGAATCACATGTACATCCCAGATTTTAATTAGCCTGTGCCACTCAGTTCCCGAAGACCCTTTCAACATATAGTCTCTCACTTCAATCTAAATAATCATTTTCTTTCATATCCTTTCCCTAATTTATTATTCTCAACATATATTTCTCTTGTTCGTTATTGTCAATCTCTTTTCTTTCTTGCGTTTTTATTTTAGATGTTTTTGTTTTTAATGATGTTTATGAATTGAAGAATTAGATTAAGCAGGAGTCATATGTGAAAGAAAAACACATCTTTTCATTTTTCCTTCCAATTTCTGTATAATTGAGGAAAATTTCAATAAGAGTAGTCATATGCCGAGAACTGAGAGGAAATATTAATTACGAGAAAGAAAAAAAGAGTAAAGCTAAAAAGATGAACTTATGAAACTAAAATGGTAACTACGTGTTCCTAAATGGTTTTACGGACATTCAATCTTTCAAAAATGAAAGTTAATAATAATTACGTTTTTTTTTTCTTGGGATGGACATGGAGGTTATGTATATAGAGCTTTATTTTTTCTTTTGATTTTTTTTTTTTTTTTTGGTATTCTTATTTTTAAAAGGATGCCTTCATACAAGTGACCGGGGTGGTTTTTTCGTTTGTTTGTTTTTTTAGAGAAAATGAGGACTGTCAATAAAGGCACACTAAGTTCAATATATATTTTCTATCAAAAAGTTCAATATATATTTTAATTGATCCCTTTTTTTTTTCCAAAACCATCAATAAGAATCAATTTTTTTAAAACAGATTATAAATCCCTTCAAAAAAATGAAAAAAAAATCATAAAAGTTCTTTTTGTTCTTTAACGTAATTAAGTAAAACCAACAGATAGAATGGAATTAAAAAAGACAAAAAGCCTCCAAATTTTCAACTTACATAGGTTAACCAACATGTAAGTAATAAATTATTTTCTTTATTTACATAAATATTAAATACAACACACTTTTTCGTAAAATGACTCAATTAATTACAGTTGTCCGATCAAAATAAAACGATCTAAATTAGACTATACATCAATGGATAAATATTGTGATACCTATTGGAAAAGCACTCATATACTATGTCAAATAAGTTTAAATGATTGTGACATGAAAAAATGTACACTATTAATAAGTGTACGCTGTTACTAACACTCCTGTAACAAATAAAAGAAAATTGAAATTGACACGAGTGAAATGTCAACATTATCTTTAATCTCAAATATTGTTCGAAATTATTTGGACTCCAAAAAGCATACCTTTAAGCGAACGGGCCAGAAACAAGTTGACTGAATAATAAAACCATTCATGATGGAGAATAAGAGATAATGCAACTCAACTCATGTATATACATTACATCTTATCAAAAATGCGTGATGTGATCCGAAATAATCCTAAGAACATTTTAGGGGCAAAGTTTGCTTCCATCTTTGTCAAATGGACATAATGTCTAGACAGGCTGAAAAGATAAGGCGTATAAATATAGTCAAACCACAATCACGAAAAGCCCTTGGATTCTTGAAGAGAATCGATGCTTATAATTATCATATGCGCAAGTACATTCAAAAAGAAAAGAGAATCCTTATAATTTGCTCACCAGGGTGTGGGAGGGATTGGTTCGTGAATTTAGATATTCTCTTGAAGCATGTTTGATGAATATAATTATTCAGTTTGCCTCTAATTTAGGGCACATAATCCCTCAATCATTAGACTTAGAAGGGCCCTCTTTATAATTTACCTATTTTTTAATCTTTCTTTTTATTAATCAGAGAGCATTTAAAAAGAAAATTTACGATTGAAGAGACCTTTGATTTTGCTTTGGTGATAGTTAACCGTCGTTAGCACATGATCAAGCTTACCCTCCGAATTTAATTAGTGTAAATGTCACAACTATCCAATCACAATCGTTGCTTTTTAACAATAATTCATATAATCCCTTTGTATTGTAACATTAAAAAAAATAAAAATAAAAAAGACTCGGAGAATAATTCTATTAACACCAAAAATTTGTACAAGCAATTACACTAAATGATGTTGCTTTATTTTGAAATCTATAATTTTAAACGTTGTGGTCCGACCTAGAGATTAAATTGTGATTAAAAATAAAGCCACATTGTTGATGTAAGTTTTTTGTGCAACTTTTTGGTATTTTAGCATTATTAAGTACTAACTAGGGTTAATAATAGTAATGACCCCTGGTCTATACTCATTATACTACTTTAGCCTCCGAACTTTTAACGTACATAGTAGTGACTCATGAATTATACAATTGTTACAGCAATAGCCTATTTGTCACAAAATGTTAGTTTTTTAACGGAAAATAATCATAGTCAAAGCGTATAATTAGGCATTATCTAATTTTATGAGACGAAATCTCATTCTCAGCCATAATTACCAAATTATATACTTTGCACTTGACTCAAAACTGTTAAAAATTATTACAATAATTACATAAGTTATTACAATAATTACAGTTTTATTAAAAAAATTATTACAATAATTACATAAGTTTTGATAGTCGATTGTATAAGTTAAAAATTTAAAGTAACATTCTTAACTACAGTTACCAAACTATGTGCTTTGTATTGACTTATTTTTGTTAAATATTTAACAATTTGTGATAAAAATGTCATTGTTATAATAATTACATAATTCATGAGCCATTAATTTGTAAGTTAAAAATTTAAGGATCAAAGTACTATAATTGTCACGACCCAAATTCCAAGGCTGTGACTTTTGGTAATTTTGAGTATAAATTAATAGAAATAAGGAATTTTACAAAAATTCGAAGAAAACTAAGTACTTGGATATTTCATTTTAGTCCTCTAATCATTAGAAATTCTATATAAAAGGGAACCTATCTTTAAGTTAATTTATTAAGAAAGATATGCCAATTAAAATTGAATAAAACGTAGTTAATTTATACGAAAACTTGGTTTGATAAAAACTTTAATGTTGACAAAAATGAAGTCCGCAAACCTTAAGTCAGAAAGTCCAAAAACTGATTTACAAAGTTAATCAAGATTCCAAGTACTCAAATCTTTAAAAAATATTCTCCTTGAGAACCAAAGGGGCCCGTTTATACACCAAGTCCTCAAATAGTAGAAAATACGTCATCACACATTCACTTAGCATAAACAACAAACTTGGCTAAATAGTTAGACATGAAGAAAAATAAAACAATGTATAAGGACCAACCGAATAAGAATAGGAATAGGACCGCATACATGAGTCAAGCAACCTGTCTAGCCATCGAGACAACTGACTCGAATGGACAACCACCTGAAAGGAAGGGAAATAAGAGGGGTGAGCTCGATAGCTCAGTAGGAAAACTGTTACCTCAATTAAAAACCCTTTTTAGTGATGGAAAGCCCATGCATGGTTAGTTCAATCCGAAATAACTTTACAAATCCATATATGCATATGTTCATAAAAATATCCACAACCGATAATCCATATGCACATACATATATATAGATGTACGGAAAATATAACGTCTCAAAACCAATCAGTCCACAAACACATGACACAAATCCACTCATACCCATGAGTTCACAACCTCTCATCAATGGAAACCAGGGTATTGGCACTACGTGTACCATACAGCCTGCCTGACACCTAGCCCATAACTGGAGGGGACACCCGTGTGTCGCCTATCAAACCTGGAGGGGCAACCGCATTGCCTACGCCTGCCAAATGGGGAGGTAATCAGAAGAAATACCCCGCGCAGGTTCACGGACTCTGCACCGTCGGTAAGGCCGCAGCGCCACACTGTAAAAACCCTATGATGCTAACCTGGTACTCATGTGTGATCCTATGACACGTGTACTATGAACTGATGTATAAAATATCTATGCAGTAAATCAAGTTCAAATGATGCTCTAGTTTTTAATAAAATGGTTAATTTAGTTTTACAGAAAAATAGACAGCATAACGGCCCTATTTTAATATATCCAAAAGTAACCTGCACTCAGAAAATCCCAGAGCAATCCATTATATATAATACAATTCAATCTCATCACACGTATCCAAAATAGTTCCAAAATCACGTTTGTCATCATATGTTGCAGAAAGTAAGTTTTAATAAAAAACAAAGTAAAACAGAGGTAACGGAATCCCTACCTCACTAGAATAGCGATACCACACTGTTGGATGCTCAAGGTACTGATTGGACGATCGCTCGGAGGGTCGGAAACCAATTCTACGCCCTCGATCGCTCACTTGAGAAAAACCAACTTCTCAACGAAGCTTTGAATCAACAAACAGACCTCTTCGTTGAATTCCTAACGTCCAAAATAGCTAAGTTAGACATATAACTCGACCAATTCGGGTCCAGGCCAACACCGGACCAGTGATACACAAAACTAGACAAAATCTAAGCCGTTAGATGTCGTTTTTCGTGTCCATCACCAAAATATTCAATATATATATATATCAAATTTCTCCATTTTTCAAGTACATTCCAAAAATGATAATAAAAACGAAATCTAACGTTCGGATCGAAAACTAAAATTTAAAACTCAAAATACCCTAAAATGGCAACTTTCAATCCGGGTAAAATGGGATCACGATATATATACCTAGAGCTTCTTCTCGACGAGACGAGTCCAACGAGCCCAAGAATGCGACCTGAAACGGCCGGAATCGTCGCTGGAAATCAAAACTTCCCGCGGCCAAAAATGGTGTTTTCTGGTGATGTCGAGCTCGTCAGCGACCGAGGACCGGTGGCGTGGGCTGCTGGCGGCATGGGGGAGCTTCGCCGGTAGGTGGCGGGGCCAGACGATGACCGGCGGCAGCTGCTCCTCCTTCTGCCGAGACGAGGGAGAGAAACGAGAGGGAAGGGGGGAGCACGAGAGAGAGAGAGAGAGAGCATCATATATATTTATATAATTTTTTTTAAAATCTGGTCAAATGACCAATTTACCCTTTTTAAAACTGGGATTTTACAATAATGAGTATAATTTAGGTGCCATTACTACTATTAACCCTATAAACTATCATAAAGAACCTTTGAAGTATGTTAAGTTGGTAGTTATCACTTTTTTTAAGTGATTAATTAAAAAACATAACACCATTACTAAAACCATACTACTTTTAAGAGGGAAAAATCCAAATATACCTTCAATCTCTTTTCCCTTATTACCAGCCATCACCGTCATCCCGCAGCCGCCACCTATCTGCCTTTGCCCTCATCGATCACCTTGACCAACTACTCGAAGTTTGAGTTCTAGATTTGCCTGAGCGATTGCGAAGACTTGTAGCTTCATCATGATAAAAGAGTTAAGGTCCTCACTAGGGAGCTAATACTTGAGATCTAATAGAGCATCATTGGCATTGTTGTTGAGAAGGGTTTCGGAGATTTGGGAAGAGCAGTCAGTAAGGGAGGTGTTCTGGTTGACAACAATCCGTGTTTCACCGCTAATGTAGCATAGAGAAGTGTTGTGTGGCCTAGGGAGGAGTTAGTGAGAAGGTCATTAACTTATGAAAAAGTGGTAGAAAATAGAAGGGAAGTTACATCTAATTAAGGGCTTTTAAGTCAAATGGCAGAATTTCGGATAACTGTTCAGAAAATGGTCATTTTTCAAACACTATTAAATAATGGCCAAATTTTGAAACTTATTTGAAAAATGGCCATTTTCATATTTAATAAATCAAAATATATTAAATTATTTTGTATGAAATTGATTTTTTTTTAAAAAAAAATAAATCAACTAAAAAGCGGCTATATCAAAATAAAATTTAAAAAGGCCGTTTATTAAGTAGATGTAAAAAAAAGGGACATTTTTTAAAGTGATTTAGATAATAAAAAAAGGGAAAGAAAAGGACATTTTTTTAAAATACTCTTTAATTTAAGAGCTTCTTACAAAATTCCAAGCCCAAAGTACCAAAAATTAAAAAAACCTAGGCTGAATTTTTTGAAAAATCTCGGATTGATTTAGAAAAATATCACTTTTTAAAAGTTTTATTAGAAAAAGAACACTTTTAAAAGATATTTAAAAAATACCATTTTTTCTTCAAAATTAGTATTTTTCAATGGTACTCGAGGTCACCAGTTAGGTTACTTAGGGTAACTAATCCAGTTACTTTAGGTAACTCGACTAGCTACCTTAAGTATTATCAATTAATAAAAAGTAATATTTTTCTAAATACTTTTAAAAGTGATATTTTTATAATTAAATTCAGAATTTTTCAAAACATCTCAAATTCCGAGACTTTTCAATTTTTTTGACAAATTACCATAAAAAATCAAATTTCCTCGTAATTTAACCACCCAAGAAAACTGGGTTTTGTTTAATTTTTCCCTTTGGGGTTCTGGCGTGATCCCGGCCCAAATAAGATAATAGCACGATCATGGCCCATGTTGAGCCCAAAATTAGCTTTTATATTGGACCAAGTATTAGATAAGAGTCCATTCATCCCGGGTTCTGGTTTGCTGCGTTCCGTCCATTCTGCTTGAAAGCGAAAATTATTTAGCCAATAAATGCTCGCCAAATAACAATCTACTTTTCCACCGAAAATTCTGTGGAATGCGTCGAGGTTCTAATCGTTGGCGTACGGTGGTCCCAACCGCACCCGAACCCTAAACCACCCTCCCGGAGCTCAACTCTACCAACTCGCACCCACTCACTAACTAACTATACGCGCACACAGTTTGAGTTTCTCAATCTCCTCCAAGTACGGAGCCCTGAGAAAAAATGGCCAAACCCAACCCCTCACCCTCCGATCTTGTTCTCATCTTCGTCGTCGCCGTGATCTTCGGTGCTTCATCTCCGTCACCGGCGGCGGCGCGGTCCTCATCCTCACCCTCATCCAGGTGGGCCCCACCGCGCTTCGTGGGCAAGTTCAACAAACTCCAACAACCTCAAATCCGATACGAGACCCGATACTTCGAGCAGCGACTCGACCACTTCAGCTTCTCGGAGCTGCCGAGGTTTCGCCAGCGGTACCTCATCAGCACCGAGCACTGGGTGGGTCCCACCCGGCTGGGCCCCATCTTCGTCTACTGCGGCAACGAGGGTGACATCGCCTGGTTCGCCGCCAACACCGGCTTCGTATGGGAGATCGCGCCTCAGTTCGGCGCCATGGTCGTCTTCCCGGAAGTAAGTTCGGTCCTTCTGTTTGGTTCCCTAGAAAATCCGAGAGAAATTTTATTTATTTAAAAAAAAAAAAAAGGAAAGAAAGGAAAAGTCTCTGAATTTGTTTCTTCGTTTGTTTGTTGGTGTTGGGATGGTGATCACCCGCAGCATAGATACTACGGAGAATCTGTGCCGTACGGAAATGGAGAGGAGGCGTATAAGAACGCCACTACGTTGTCGTATCTCACGGCGGAGCAAGCACTCGCTGATTTTTCCGTCTTGATCACTAACCTCAAGAAAAATCTTTCGGCGGAGGGCTGCCCCGTCGTCTTATTTGGTGGATCATACGGTGGTAGTAAGTTTCTCTTCTTTTTCTTTTTTTTCTTCGTTCAAAAAAATAATAATTAATACAAACTAATGTGCAATATAGTTGTCATGTTTCAATGTTTTTTGATAATTTTGTTACGTTTCAATGTCACTAAAATTCATATGTAACCAAGATATATGAGCAAAACCTACCATGGGGAGTTTATATATGACCTCAACCGTGCTAATAGAATTTACATAGAGTTTAGTGTCGTGTGCTGTGCGGGTGCCCTTTATTATTTTCCAAATTATATTTTACTCATTGATTTATTATTACACAACTATATCAACTTACTTGCCACATGTCAGTTGATTTCGAATATAATGATAAATGAATGATGATAGAGTACATACGCTACATTAGGAAGACCACTTCCTTTATTTCCTTTTTCCATTACGGTTATGCATTTTGAAATGTGCCCTTTTGCAGCTTTGTTTGTTAATATGGATTTCCTTTGCAAGGAAAAATAAAAAGTTGTTGATTGTTCTGTGTCTCTAAATTGCGATACAGTGTTGGCGTCATGGATGAGGCTCAAGTATCCTCACATAGCCATTGGAGCACTGGCTTCTTCGGCTCCAATTCTTCAGTTTGAGGATATTGTTCCAGTAGAAACTTTTTATGACTTGGTCTCCAATGGTTTCAAGGTCTTTCTCATGCTCCCTGTATTAGTTTAGTTTCCTTTTTTTCATTACGGGATTTGTTTCCTATGTTCAGTGCTTTAATACTATATGTCACTCTGTTAATGTCCGTAGCGTGAAAGTAGCAGCTGCTTCAACACCATAAAACAGTCCTGGGATGTACTCTTATCTGAGGGTCAGAAAAATGATGGTCTTCTCCAACTGACCAAAAGTTTTCACTTATGTAGGTGAGTAAATGAAGTTAAGGAATTATAGAGAATTAAATGAATTGGGTTTCAAGATTCTTCATCATGCTTTTCTTGTATGGATCTTAATCGGGTTTGGATTAATCCAAATCGTTTTGCAGGACACTAAGGAGTATCGATGATCTCACGGATTGGTTAGAGTCTGCTTATAGTTATTTGGCAATGGTGAACTATCCATATCCTTCAGAATTCATAATGCCTTTGCCTGGACACCCAATTAGAGAGGTTTGCAGCAAGATTGACAGGTCTCCTGTTGAGGCTAGTATTCTAGAACGAATATTTGAAGGCATAAGTGTTTTCTACAACTATACTGGAAAAGTTGACTGCTTTCAGTTAGATGATGATCCTCATGGCATGGATGGTTGGAACTGGCAGGTTTAAAAGTGTTACAGAATATTGGTTACTTATTTATTTTCGAGTTCAAATGAAGAATGAAAATGAGTGCTTTTATGACTAGTTATAGATTTCTAGTTGTAATGTTATTTATTTCATTTGATTTTTGGATGTTGTATAGGCTTGTACTGAGATGATTATGCCGATGTCTAGTGGCCGGGATTCAAGCATGTTTCCGACGTATGATTTTAATTTTTCTTCTTATCAAGAGCAGTGCTGGAGGGATTTCGGTGTTAAACCAAGGCCTAGATGGATAACTACAGAGTTTGGTGGACATGTAAGAGAACGATGTGTTATGCATCTTTGCAAATTTGCTTTCCATTTTTGTCAAATAGTTTAGGCGTTCCTTTTATTTTTTTCGTTTAGTAAAAGGAACAAAACTTTGCATCTATGAGGTGCTGGTCTTGCATTGGGTATTTTTATGAAATTTTAGGCTGATTCCATTTCGCTAGTCACATGCTTAGAGTGCATAGCCTTATAGAAACTTTCAGTATAAGTTAGACGAGGTTACATGTTCCCTTATTTATAAATGAAATTCAAGTCAAATCTCGGGTATTTTGACATGAGGATAAATGAATCACAAGTTCTTAAATTATTTAACTCGCTCTGCTGAGAAAATGGTTAATCTCCTGTCATTATATTCTAAGTTTTTTAGTTTCTTGGAAAATTTTGTAGTATTTCATAAAATAAATACCTAAAAGAACAACTTTCTGGAATTTTTTGAAGAATGCTCTCTTCCTATCACTAAATGGCGCTGTTGTGTTCTTCTTCTGTCTTCAGAACGTGTGCTTGCCTTATTATCTATATCCAAAATTATGTTGCTGATATACTCTTGGTAGCAGAATTTTACTTAATCAAATTTTATGGATCCCTTTTGTCTTTCACTTTGTAGGATATCAAGGCTACTTTACAAAATTTTGGAAGTAACATAATCTTCTCCAACGGCCTATTGGATCCATGGAGTGGTGGCGGGTGACAATTTTTATTTTTATTTATTTATTTATTTTTTAGTTTTTGATGGCTAGAAAGTTGTTTTAGGCTCTTTGTTCAAGTTCTAATGGATTACATATTCTCTGTTGCAGTGTTCTGAAGAATATATCTAAAAGTATTGTTGCTTTAGTTACTGACGAAGGTACGGCTTTTTACACTAAATATTAAGCCATACAAGTGCTATGTTGAAGAAACTTTATCTGTCTCTAGTTCACTATTTGACTCATTAGGATTCACTTACCCTACATCAGTTGAGAAAAATGATTCTCTTTTTATAAATCATCTGATTGCTCTGGCCGGTGCCTAGAAACTTGTTTTGGCCATTATACCAGCCGAAACAAAAAGCTTGAGTTCATTTAGCAGCTAACTAGTATTCAAATGCTTATATTGTAGAGATGTTGCTAAGTATCATATGATGTCCTGTCTGTCAAGCTGATTAATTATCGTTTCTATCAGATTCCTGTTTTATGCTGTAAACTCCTTGGATGCTCTAGCTTCTATTTTTGTATAATGTATGTTTTCTTTTCCTCGTTTATCAGGAGCCCATCACTTAGATTTACGCGCTTCAACCAATGAAGATCCAGAATGGTTAGTAGAGCAGAGAGCAACCGAAATTGAGCTGATAAAGAGCTGGTTAAATGACTACTATCAAGAAAACAAAGCAGTTTTCGAAATGTAATGTGTGAAAAAAAAAAGAAGAAAAAAGAAAAAAGAAAAGGGGTCAAAACTTGTGCTCTAAATCTCTCTGTATATTCTCTTTTTCCTCTGTTTCCATTTTGCTCAAGGGCACAAATGCGACTCCTCTATAGCTCTAGGAGTATTGATACATTAGACGAATGGAAAACGATTCAAGCGAGCTTCAATATCAGCCACAGCGACCTAATCAGCCAAGGAATCCTTACTTCAGGAAGTAAAAGTTATTCCAAACGGGCCCGATAAAGGGAAGTTAGCAGCAAACAAATTGGTGGCTTATAAATTGGCTTTCATTCTTTTCTCAGTAGCTATAATTGACTTCTGACCGAAGTGGGAATGAACTTGAATGTGGTAGTGAATTGAAGAACCGAGTATTCTTGTGAAAGCAAGAAGAGCCCGGAAATCGTTAGTAGGAATAACAGTTGAACCGAACATGGCCTCAAACGAGGTTGTTTCGATGAAAGAGAAGTGCGGAGGTTAGGTTCGCAGACACCCGAGCCAGAGAAACATCTTTCTACGATTAGTCTGTTTGCTGCCTCGGTTAAATGGAAGTCGTCCCAGAACAGGGTCGTGTTCCTGTCTCGACATGGATTATCATTTGGCGCGCACAATCCTGACGAGTCGTCTTTAACCAAGCAACATGGTCTTTTGGTTTCCAAAAACCCTGCGTAGAACTCCATATTAAAATCTCTCCTAGCTAGAAAAAAAAGAATGTGATTATGACTATTAAAATCTCGGAAAGATGTAAATGAATTATCGTACGAGACTTATTTGAGTCATTGTTAATAGTGCTGAAATGCCATCACCTTATGTGACATAGACATGGATAGTGACAAGTGACAACTTCATTTCAAAAATTAACAGAAGTTGCTTACCATATAAAGGACGTTCCACCAAGCCAAGGATAAGACTGTAGGTTTTTGCTATGATAATGTCCACATCTTTATATGTTGACCTTAATGTTCTGACCTTGTGATCTAGCTTCCGATTGAAAGTAAATGCCAAGTGATTAGCTTTTTCAGCACATCCGGTCGTTGGTTTATAAGCTTTCAACACAGCTGGATAACAGCCTAGCGGAACAAGCTCGAACACCAAGAATCTTCGGGCCCCTAATTTGTACAACTCCTGTAAGTTCGTACCACACCAAAATAAATTGACCATTTTTCATTCTATTTGATTTTGATAAATGAACTGATATTCAAAAAATATTTATAAAAAAAAAAAGAACCTTTAATTGCTTTCCGAATCTATTAACAAGGAGACTTGCGTATTGGTCCGGATTATATCTTTTACTAGTGTTGTAAAGATTTGGTTGCATGAAATTGTATCTGTAGTCGCTGGTGCCGCTTGCAATTACAAAGAGGGATTTTGATAAGTAGTCAGTCATATCAGTTTTGTTTCTGAAGTGTTTTGGAAAATTATTTTGAACAGTCATATTAAACACTTCAACTTGTTTGTCCATGCTCCAATTAACACCCTGCAACAATGCATTATTTCGGGTTGATTATGAGCATTGTGTTTCGAAATATTGTCTCAACCAAAATTTCAAATTGTTTGGCACATGTAAGTTCTTTTTTTATACGAAAAATGTTATAAGGATTAGACTATAAATATTCCCTTTACTATTGCTAAATATCAATGTATATAATCTGTTCTCAGAAATGCAACGACTTACGTATGCAGTTCCGGTTTCAGGAAGGATGCCAGCAGGCCCTGACGCGTAGTTGTACCCGGTTAAGTATTGGTTAGATGATGATTTTGTAGGAGAGTAATGAATAGACACTTGCAAGCCAAGCTGTTCCGCTGCACCATCAAAAATAAATTTATATGCACATATAAGACATATAAATCAAGAATTGGAAAATTTAAGTTTTCAGTTTTTTTTTTTTTTTTTCAAAAAAAATAAAAAAAAATAAAAAAAGATGACATTTGGTGCTTCAATCAGTAAAATAAAATTTGATAGCTCCTCCTATGGTCACACACCCTCGTGACTTTAGTTAAAGTTAGGCCCAGCTTTATGTCATAAGAATGAAGATATGAATATCAGTCTGATGGTACCATAACCATTTAAACTTTTCCCTTATTATATTTACCTATTAGATCTGCAATTGTGGCACCATTAGTGAACCTCCCTGTTGGTCCTATAGGAAAATCAACACCATAAGGATAATAATTCGCTTTAGATGATGTGATATTCAATTCCGGATTGATGCCGGAATCCACTTGGCAGTCACCGAATATGTATATGGCCGGTACTAGAGACTGCGACAATGACGACGCTAGGAAATATTGAAAGAGAAGGAGAGAAAGAAAGAACAAGTTAGCCATGGTGGCTCCTGAGAATAAATACCATATGTTATGATTTGGTGTTACACAATTCCCAAAATCCACCACAAAGTTGGGGGGTTTGAGAGAACCCTGTGATGTGTGACAATAATAAGTATGAGAATATTTTAGATGATCAGGTCATGGTGGCATGGCCTGGATTTGGAGTAGAGGTAGTAATTCATTTTGAATTTGATTAGTAGGCTTTTGGGGGGTTTAACTGTTTGGGTAACAAGAAAGTCGTTTGGGAAACATTAACAGATTAGTAAGAGTTTTCTTTAAATGGGGTCCTATCGTTGTGGTAAACAACTGAATAGGCAGGGTTTTTTTTTTCCTTAAGTCATTTTGTTGTCACTGATTGGATTTTAATACCCATATCACAGAATTGGATTCTGTTACGTCCTTGACTTGTTCAAAATTAGTCATAATCAACTTTTCATCCCAAACTGGAAATAAAATATGTAAATCATGGAGTGTTTTAAGCTTATTTGGTGCCATTCCGGGTGTCATGTTTTGCCATTTCCTACGTGTTTTTTCTTCTTTTTTTTTTCCTCTGTCAAATTGAATCCTAATAAGTTGATTTTTTTTTAGATTCTACAGGTGACCAATTACCTGGCGCGTCTAAATTTAGAGTCCAGATTTGGTTTCTATTGGCTAATAAAAAATAATTAATTTACTAACTAATTTTTCTTTATTAGCTAGTAAGTGTTACACGTATTCCCACTTTGAGGGGTTTTTAGCCTCTTTTTATTGTGAAGACTATTATTCTCTTCAATGTGAGCGTATTTTTTGCTTTTTCCTGTTACGTCTAGTAGGCTTCTAATGTTAGAGATTTCCAGGGTCCCTGGATAAATATATAATTGACAATTGTTGACCGTGAATATAATTGTTATTTATGATGGTAAAAATTTTATCGGAAAAAAAAAAAAAAAAGGTCCCTTTGGTGGCCGGACTGAAGAGTGGGATTGGGCTTTTTATCCAATTCCATGTTTGCGCCAAAGAGAGGATTAGACAAAGGAGTCCACTCCTTTTTAGTCTCATTCCCATGGGATTAAATTATGAGAAATTTAGGTAGAAAACTAATATTTTAAATTTGATTAAGTAGATGTCCACCTTTTAAATTTTATAACTAAATGTCCAGGTTTATATATTTTTACACTTGGTAGATATGTTTATCTACCAATTTCAGTTACTGTACTAAAATGTACTGGGTATATAATTTTTTGTACTTGGTATATAAAATTTTACACTTGGTATATAAACTTATATACCGGACATTTTGCTATAACATTTGACAAAGGAATATTTACTTAAATTAGGCTCAAAATTTAGTCATATTTCTATAAGCCCCTTAAATTATTTCATCTAGAGGTTGCGTTAATTTAGTCCCAACCCAGGCACTCTTTTTTTTTTCTCCCTTTCTTTAATAAATTTTTTTAATTAATACAAATATATATAAATACTAATTAAATGTCATTTTTTATTTTTTTTAACTGAAAAATATATTATATTTTTATATACCTATTTCATAAATAAATGAAAATCATATTGTTTTATATAATCGTCATTTAAATTTATCTTTTCTATTTTTGTAAATATTTATTTATTTATAAATAAAATATAATTAGAACTACATTAAGAAAAGTTGTTATACCAAGTACCGGCCATATACATATTCGGTAACACGTAACTGGTAACCCTGGTACCAATGGGGCTTTTTTTTACCAGTTACCAGTTATATACCAATTACCAGCTATATACCAGTTATAAATATTTTTAATTACTAGTTACCAATTTTTAGAAACTGGTTACCAGTTACTATTTTTTAAATGGAATTTTTCTAAATATTTTTTAAAAAATACTATTTTTTTGAATAAAAACTGTACTAGACCTGAAAAAAATACAGGCCACCGTATTTTTCAAATTTGTTTCTAAAAATGCGGTAAAAGGCCCAATTTCCCAAATTAACTCCTCGTATTACAGCCCAACATCATCAGGCCCAAGTATATACTCGTTCCCTCACCAGTTTTAGTACTGAAGCCCTATTATGCTCTCAAACCTAAAACATAACACCCTTTTGAGAAATTGGGGTGGATGAGCCTTTTTTTTTTTTTTTTAAATTGCAATTAGTAAATAACTATATTTAATAATTTGTTGCTTAATGACATTTTTTATAGGTTAATGTCCATTTGTTAGTTAGTTATTAACTTATAGCTTAATTAATGAACCTTTTTTTTCTCTTATTGGTTATTGTCCACTTGTTAATTATGCATTATGGAGGTATTTAGCTATAACTTTGTACTATTTAGCTACAATTTTAAACTAATTGAGTCATTTACTTATTTTTGGGCCCTAAAAAGGAACATATACCTATTCACTTCTTTCTCTGTCTCCATTTATAGAGCTCGGTCGGCAACACAACATAAACGATACTAATCTTAAGAATGACGATTTCTAAATAAATTAAAAAATTAAAAAAAGAAACGAAATTATCATGAACACCACTAAATCGTTAAACGACAGAACTGTAAAGCCCTTGAAACAAATTTAACAACGATTACATCCGAAAAGGACAGCAATGAAAAAAGAAACAAAAGGATAAAAGCAAAAATTAAAGAAACATATGCTTGAAAACCACAGTAAATTTAGCCTTGTAAAAAGACGGCCCAGCCCTAAAATGACAAGCTATAGAAAAACGTCATCAGCTATAGACAATTATAATAATTATGGCCCTGAATTATATTTATTATATTATTTTGGCCTTCGAATTTTTAACTTACATAGTAATAATCCATTTGTTATGGACAAAACGCATAATTAGGTATTATTTAATTCTATGTATCAAAATCTCATTATCAATAATAGTTACCAAACTGTATGCTTTATACATAACTCATTTCAATTATAAATTTAATAGTTTATCAAAAGTAAAATTATTGATGCAATAAGTGCATATAAGTCTTGGTAGTCTACGGTGTAAGTTGAAAATTTAGAGTCTCATTTTTTACTATAGTTACCAAACCGTGTATTTTGTAATGACTTATTTCTATTAAATATTAGGAAATTATCACTAAAATACCCTTTGTTTTAATAAAGTGTGAAACAAAACCCTATATTTTTGAAAATTCAAAATAAGTACCTTCTATTTAAGGGAAAATATCACTAAAATACACTGTATTTTCAAAAAGTGTGAAAAGGACCCTTGTATTATTGAAAATTCAAAATAAATATATTCTATTTGAATTATCATATCATTTGCTATCTTTTACTGGTCAAAGGCTTAAAAAAATTAGTAAAATTAATATTTTATCCTTTATTATATTATTTCAAAGCACACACCATACTTAAAAATGAAGGGAGAGAAAATACATATTGTTTAAAATTTCTTAGAAAAAATTTTCCCTCCATAGTTACAGCACAAATCCATAAAAGAAATAAAATCTAAAATTTTTGAAAATTTCGAAAGTGACAAAAATTTCTTTTCTATCAAATGTAGCAACTACAGAGGGAAAAGTTTTTTTTTTCTTTACTTTTAAAGAGATTTTAGACCATATGTATTCTCTCTCTATTCATTTTCAAGGTAGTGTGTGGCTTAAAATAATATAATAAAGGGTAAAATATTAATTTAACACTGTTTTTGAAGCCTTTGACTAGTCAAAGATAGCAAATGATATAATAATTCAAATAGAGATATTTATTTTAAAATTTTAACAATACAAACATTTTTTTCACACTTTTTTAAAATAGAAGATAGTTTAATGATAATTTTCCTTAAATAGAAGATACTTATTTTGAATTTCTAGCAATGTAAGATTTTTTTTTTCATATTTGTTTAAAAACAGAGAATATTTTAGTGATAATTCCCCTTAAATAATTAGCAGTTTGTGACAAATAGTCATTGTTGTAACAATTACCATGGCCATTTTTTTCTAAGTTGAAAATTCTGGACAAAGTGATACAACATGTATAATTTAAAAGCTATTAAAAAACTATTAATGTAGTTAACCCTAATTATGGAAAATGAAAGTACCGAAACGCAAAGATTTACAATGATCAATACACCAACACTGAAATATAATTAGCTTTGACGCAAAATGCATCAGTTATGAGTAACAGCGGCTTAAAATTTCTAAACTTAGTCGTCACTGGGTACAAATCATTTTTTTTTTTTCCCCCGGAAAGGGATACGATATACATAACGCTAGTTTACATAGAAAAGGTAAAGGTCACACAAACAATGTTATTTATTACTACTTTATAGCTAATGTACATCAACGAGAAGAAATTGAAAAGAAACAAGAAAACCTATGAGCTTAATAGGAGATCATATTCTTCCCTTAAAAAAAGATCATATTCAATAAAAACAAAAAATATTGTAAGTATTTACCGGAAGCGCACTACGATTCCTAGTGAAAAAATATATATATCCTAATCGTGGAAGCAAGGATCATGCATCCCTTAATTTGTTTCAGCAAACAAAAAATGAATATTCTATAAATAATAATAATAATGATAATAACATATAAGAGAAGTCTCGACATACTATAAATAATGATGGTTTTTTGTTTTAGATTTTAATTCCAAATAACAAAAATTTTCACGTAGTGGAGATATATATAACACTAAATGGGCCTAAGAAATATTAACACGAGTAATATGGTATTAGCAAAAGAAATATTAACACGAGTAATATGGTATTAGCAACAGTACTAGTGATTTTACCAATTATCAATATAGTGCAAGCAACGACTAATACATCTCCTTCTCTAGTTCCTCATTTTCTTCCTGATATTAATCCTAACCTATTTGTCAAAGTCAAAGCTTCATCTGATGGATTAGTCAAGAATTTTATTTCTCGTAAACTTCCAATCGAAAAAGATATAGAAGAAAATTTCAAATTGGCGTTTTGTATTGGACGATGTGCTAAAGCGATATGTATTGAATACAAGAAAAAACCTTATGATTTTGGAGATTGTATGGCTATATGCTCGGAAGATTGTGCTAGCAAAATGATGTTATGGGTCTCTTCATGTGCTTGAATGTAATAAGCTCGTCGTCGCAGACGCTGGATTTGGTAAGATAACATTTATTTGTCGTATTTTTACGTTTGTGAACTTCAGATCATTATCAAAATACACACAATATATCATAAGTATAAAAGACAAATATATATATATATGTATTAATGCATACGTGCATTTTTTTTTTTTAAGTTTGGGAAATTGTTTTCTTACATTGTGATTAAAAGTGCAGTCATTTATTTAATTACGTGAATACTATAATAACATAAGAAATTTATAAGTGTACCTATAGTCAGGAGCACGATCATAACTTTAGCACATACATAAAGTTTTACCCCTGAAAATGTCTTATTGATGTTGCAAGTCAGACAAAATAAAAATTTTGGGCATAACTTTCCATTCTTGTATTATCATGCATTTTGCCCAATTCCTCACAAAATATTTATTTCCTATAAGTACAATTAGGTGAATTTTATAATTATTATTCTCACATAATTAATAGAAAAAATGAGGTTATTAAGAAAAAAAGAAAAAAAAAAAGCATTTGCATGAGTTTTCTATTTGTAATGTTCAAAATGTTATTTCCAGTTGTTATATATGTGATGTTTTAGTTTCTAATTACTGTTCTAATTGTGATATAATAGATGTCAACCAGGTCGAAGAACGAATGGCAGTCTGCTACAACGGATGTGTGAATTAAGGTTTAGATGTTGCAAACTTCTTCATATATATATATATATACACTAGTGTGAGAACGTTCCAAGGGCACGTGTCCAGTGTGTGTTCAAAGTCATCTCGATAAAGACGATAAACCCGCGGAGACTCATATTTGGTTACTTTGATCAGGAAGATCAATCTCACAGTTCTGTTGCATCAATCATTAGATGGAAATTTAAAAAAAAAAATCATGTTTACACAGTCAGACCATCAAATGTACTGGCTCGATGTATTCTTTGTTTTGGATTTATACTTAACACTTCAACCTTAGAGCAAGACTACTTATCATGTCTAACACATGTTTCTTTCTATTACTTAATCAATAACTTGAAAGATGGAGCAGAGGCATTTATGACTTGAGCCCAAATTCCATATTCAGCTAATAACCCGAGCATGACGTGAATGCATCTTTTATCTTCATCAGCCTAGTATATGAAAACGCCATTATTAGCAGTAATACTGAGATAAGTAGTAAAAGCCAGAGAAAAAGAACAAAAATATTAATAGTCATACAATATAATAAGTTAAAGGGTTCAAGAAAAAGGGAAGACATTTAGTAGAAAACCACAAGCTACTCGTTTTTCATTCTGATGTGGTACTTTAATCCTAAATAAATCCGCATTTATGATGTATTCTAGTTTTACGAATTATATAATAAATAGCAACATGAATTTACCGGTATTAGTTTGTCCTTAGTATTACCTTCAGCCCTAATTTCCTTCATTAATTGTGATAATCTGAGACTGACCTGACTGCTAAGACTTTCCTCAACACAATATATATGTTTATAAAATAAAACAGTAAGAGACATATAGCAATAAGAGTAGAGTGTTAGTACATCTTCAAATCATGTCTTCAAGATCACCTTTTCTACGAGCTAACTCTCTTAATGCAGAAGTTATAGCTTCATTTTGCATCTGATTTATTGCCAAATAATTAAAATAATATTATCTTACCATTAGAACTTTGGATACCAATACATGACACTTATTCCGGAGTTAGAAACGTGAAATGTTATCAAGGAAAGTGGTAAAGCAAAAAACAAGAAATCATTAACACATCTCAAGAGATTATAAACATTACCAAATGCAAGTCCGCAAATTTTTTTTATACTGCGTACTTCTCATTACTCGATCGAATTTTGTAGAACATGAAAATCATAGCCCTCCCTCGGATGTGAAAATTATATAATTATATTGAGTATAGCAACACTAACAGTAGAAGAAAGTCTATACCTTAACAGAAGCAACAATGATTTGTTCACAAAGTAATCAGATCTCCTCTTCCTGTTTACTGACTTATGAATACAGTTCCTAATTGCAAACTTTGTCAGTGTACAGGAACAATATCGATCTCCATTGCATGTTCAAATTAAAATAAAAAATATACCATTACCTCTTCGTCTTGAAGATAAACATAAATTCCATCTCCTTTTAAATTCTTTGGAGCAAAATTTGCTTCATGTTTATGCCTATAGGAGAAGAAACGAAATTGCTGAAGAAAAAATTAAAACAAAATACAAATGAGCATGTAGTACATAAACAGTTTATCTGTGGCTACAAGTAATAGTGCATCACACACACCAATAGAAAAGACTTATTAGAATGCGGTTCAAAAATAATGGAGCGCACAAATTAGTCTACAGATTCTGTTTCTTCCTGAAATCAATTGCTTAAAATTGCTAAAAATATCATTCTCTATTAGGCAATATTCAATCTTGCAGTTTTATATCTCTGATTCTCTCGCTCATTTTCTCCAGTACCAAAAATACTGAATTGATTATACGGATTACTAATAAGCTGCAAAATTTTTCTTTTTTTGCACAGGATTCTATAACTAAGTTATAGATTCATCTTTAACCAAAAATTTAAAAGAAATGTTAAGAATTAACGAACGATAATCGACAATAAGAATGAAAAATAAGAACACACAGATTTAAGTGGAAAACCCTAATCGGGAAAAACCACTGGCAGAGGAGGAAATTTCACTATGTCGAAAATAGGGTGCAGAAGGTGGTGTTTTACATGGCCAAGCCAAGTATATATAGAATCTCTAAAACCCTAAAATACATATGTGTACGGACGAAAAACTGTACGGAAAAATCGGCCCAATAAAACAGGTCCACACCCCCAACGAGATCAGTGGTGGACTTCGGGATTGGGCCGATCCCTCCGCTTCCACCACAGATCTCAAAATTTCTCCCAATTACAAAAATATCACATATGTCGCACCGCGAAGTTTTCGGGCTAGGGCAAATAGAATTCGGGTCACGAACTCTAACAAGAAATGAGAAATTCATATAGTAAAATGTACAAAATCGTTATGAGGTTTCCAAAGAGTAAAATAAGGAAGAAATTGCATTACACATCATATAATGCGGAAAATAGAATAAAAAGACAAAAAACAAAAAAACAAAAGGAAGTTAATTAACATGTACAATCCCATCTATATTAATAATGAAGCAGGTGTTAAATCTATTTTAATATATATAAATGCATTTAATTTATAGGTTATTTTACAAGCCATTCGAGAATGTGTGTCAAGACTCCAAAACTAAGTCATAAAACAAAGAAAGTAAAGAGTAAGAAATAGAAAAGGAAGGAAGAAACAATTGTTGTTTTATTGATTTTTCTCCTACAAACAATCAGCTTCATATTAATAAGAACTTTCTTAAATATATTTGAACAATGTAAGCCTGTTTGCATAAATTAAAATCCTAGACAAAATATATAATTGCAGAGGAATGCAGGAAATTTAAGAAACTAACAGATATTACCTGGTTGCAGAATTCTACTAGTTAAGAATTGAATGAACCAAATTAGGTAATAACTAACCACCAATCTCCAACTTTTGTTATATTATATTGTTTTTTAAAAAAGAAAACTAATATATTTTGTCAATTAAAAAGAGGCAAAAAAAAATCTACTAATATGAAAGTGTAAAAATCGACTATTTTTTCAAAAGGCCCAATAAAAATGGAAATGTTCAATCTAATTGTAATAGATGAGATGAAATGAAAAATGACCGAAAAACTCTCAAACTGGTTGATTTGTTGACTAGTAGAAACTGGAATAAAAGAAATCAAAGAGCAAAAACCCAAATAAGAATACAAAATAGTTTCTTATTAAATCACCAGCCATATTCAAACACACAAACAATTATGTAAAAACTCTAACATATAGAAAAACCAAAAAAAAAAAAAAAAAAAAAAAACAAGGAAGAGATCAAACACAAAACCTAGATACATTTGGTGTTTGATCATCCATTTGCATTACCTAAGCTTTGGTTTTTTTCTTCTTTTTATTTTTTTTTTCTTCCTAAACAACTAAATGATCAAACATGGACCAACTCCAATTTCTTCAATACCCAGCTCAAAAGATCAATGCCAAACTCAAAATCGAATCATCACCCCTTTTAAACCCCCAAAATGGGTTCTCTATCAAAGTATTTTTCTAGACAAATAGAGAGAAATAGAATGAAAACAACTGACCAACAATTGCAGCTATAGAAAATATTATCTTCATAATAACATTCTTCTCTAGAGTATGTATGACACCAATCCTCAGGTGAGAAGGTCTCAAAATTGAAAGCTTAGTAAGAAATACTCTAGGCTTATGGACCATTAATTTTGTAACAGTAGAAATAGGACCACTGGAGGCAAGGAATGAGATATCAAATAAATAAGAATGAGACAGAAAATCTTAAATCACAGAATAAACCTAAAAAAAGAATACCATATAATTAAAATTTGCAAAAAAATTAAGAAGTGGGATTAGGGTTTACCGAATTTCTTTAAAAGTAGAGAGGTTGATAACTCTTATGCTATGAGACTTAGGCTGAGGAATGAGGAATGAACGTATAAAAGGTATAGGATGAAGACAGAATTGACATAAAAGAAAAATCAAACCTTGATTCTCCAGGCCAAATGTCAAATAACAAATCACTTGGCTTCCCACTTTACATGTTGTGTGCTATCACATCACATAAAGGTCATATAATGAGATCGGACGATTAAGATTGAAATTTGTATGAATGGCTCAGATTATTTTATGGTTGAAGTAAGTAAAAAACCCCAAATTCTCATCCGCTCTCGTTAAGGATGTATAGATATAGAGTCAAAGGAAGATATAGAAAATGAGGATTGAAAAGATAATCTTCGAAGTTCTCATGTAATTTGTGTTTTTTCCTTCTTTTTTTTTTAGGTTTTTTTTTTTTTTAGGTTTTTTGAAAAAAAAAAATACTGCGCTGTGTGAATTAATTAAGAGACATTTCTTACTAGTTACTATACATAGTTGTATATTAATTAAAATAGTATGTGTAATACAATAATCTATATTTATCTATCTATCTAACTATATTTATTTATTTTAAGCCTGAAGTCGAGAGAAAGTGAAAAAATGTAATAGCTTTTTTAATTAGTATTCTATTTTTAAATTTTTTAGAAAATTTCTAATTTAACTCTTATTTTTCATACTATAGTTGGTCGTATTATTATTTTTCTATACTATGATTGGTCGTAATATATACATATATTATATAATATTATATTTAATTTAATATTAGTGATAACTTATATTAAGTTTAGTTTATTGAATAAATAGTAGTGTTACATTCACTCATTAAAATAAATAGATTATTATCCATATATAAATATATTTAGTTTTGAATTTAGAGATAAATACATGCATTCTCTAATGTTGTAATGCATTGAATCTAACTATAAATTAGACTTAATGTATCTTTTAATTTTAAACAAACAAGTATCACTTCATATTCTAATTTATTGTCATTAATGTCAATTACTACTATATATGAATCTTCATAAACTAATTGTCAACATTTGAAATTTTAAGACAAGTATGATTCTGAAATTCTATTTCTTTTGTTTTTCTGTCATTAACAATATCTTGATTATATGTTGATATTGTAATCTATTTTTCATATAGGCAAATATGTTGTATACACCGCTTCAAGATTTTAGGTTTCCTTCATTACCTTTTCCTTCTCAGGCTTAGATAGTAGAAGCAAATATGTCATGGTTATCTGGGTATATCCATTGGATATAAGTTTAAGGATGTCGTGACTTAACAATCAGAGTGAAGTAGGGATTCATCATTTGAAGGGAACTATACTACTCAAGAATTTTCCAATTTTGCAGTAATTAATACATAACTTCAATTATAATTCTGCAATATTAACACCAACTCGTGCAAAGCACGTGATAATGACTAGTTGTATAATTAGATACCTTATTCTCTCGATTAAACGATCAACTAAAGAGACTATAAAGTAGACTTCTGGAAACTTATATTTATCATCTTGTCTTTTGTGATGGCTTTTTAATGTATATACAATCATACATGGAAATTTTGTAATGTAATTTTTATCAAATTTTATCAAATTTAAGTACTGGATTCTTTTACAAAATAGACCTTTTTGAAATTGAATTATTTTAGTAAAAGGGTTATGCATTTAATTTCTTTGCAAAATAGTTTTTCTCGATATGCTCAACCATGTTTTTATAATACAAAAAGTTACTTTGCAAAGAGTTTTCGTGTGATAAAATGTAAAAAAAAATCTTTTTGATAAGATGAGATTTAGAATAACCTAATTATAGGATATTTCTTTACAAATTTTCTATATTAATGATTGATTCTTTCCTTAAGCTTTACTTGATTGATAATCATATATTTGGAAAGGATTTCTTGCTCAATAAAAGATAATAGGAGTTTGCTTATTATATCTTATATAATTTTGATCACACTTTGTTTAGGAAAATTCACATATTATTTTGATAGATTAATTTTTGTGCAAGTTCCCTAAACTTATTCCTGAGTATTTTGATTGATATAACAAATTATGATTGATTTACATCAAAATATATCTAGCATGTGTTTCTATTTCAGGAACAAGATCAAAATTTCTATTCTATGTTGCAACATTCCTGGAAAATCAACGATAGTGCACAAAATCAGATTTTCTTAATTGAAAAATATATAGATAATTTAGGAGTGATTTCCAATCATTTTTATTCACTTTTAATTGATGATTTGAAGAATTAGGGATCGAAGACAAAGTCTCTTTATATAAAAACTTCTTGTATAGAAGGATTTGGACAGATAATTATGCATTTTGGCTGTGTGTATGATTAGAAATATTTCTATAGCATTTTTTGTACTTAGAAAATGCTTTTCTAAGTAGAGTATTCCTGCTATTTTTTGGGAGAAGAACTTTACATCTTTGAGAGGAAATCGATTTTTAGTTTTGAAGGAAATTCAATAGCAAAGAATCAAATTAAGTCGAGTAGTTCTTGCTAAACGAGATTAGATAATCGATTCAATATAATTGCAGCAATTAAAAATTGAGGGTCTTTTATTGTATTAGTCAACTAGTATTTGTAATCTTTCATATTATTATTAATATATTTATTTTTTAGGCCTGGCCTCATAAAGTAGGTGTAAACCAAATCATGTATTTTCTGCTTTTATTATTTCTTTAATCTGCATTTGATTAATTTTGGTAATAGCTTAAAGATAGATTTCATGAATTTATTATTATTATAAACTAAAGACAAAGTATAGAATAGAAAGTACACAAAAATAAAAGAACAAGATGCAAGAGAGATATAGAGAGAATTTCCTTATTATTCAATTCTTCTTAGTGTATTTAATGGGAAAAGTTCATAAATACGTATTTTTAAAACTATATTTCTATAAACACCTATTTTTTATTTTTATTTCACTAGTACACTTTTTATATACCCAGTTTTAGATAAATATAGACCACTAATATTTTATATATGAAATGTTCATTGTAGTACATATTTAATTACATGAAATGTACACCGATATACATTTCATGAATAAAAATTACACTAAAAATTGGTATACATTTCAAAATCTAGACCATATATCAAATTTTTAATGAAAAATGTAAACTATAGTAAATATTTAGGTTTTAAATATATACCATTCATATTTTACATATAAAATATATATCTCATAGGTAAAAATTTACATTTGGATAAATTACTAGAATGTCTTTTTTAAATTAAAAGAGACCTCTTTAATGAAGTATGAACCTATTAGTTTTTCCGAGAAAATCTCTTTGGACTTTTACTTCAGGAGATAAAAATTATCCCAAACAGACCCTAACTACCAGTATATACCTTTTATGTCTAGTCTTCAATAAAGTCATCCTAAAAATAATCATAAAAATAAATTGTCATTTGGACCAACAAAAAGGAAGGGGGGGAAAAAAAAACTCATAAGATTCGTCCATTTCACTTTCTCATGGATCAAAGCAGACAAAGGCGAATAAATGGTAAGTGCATGCGTTTTTACGTCTTTGGAAATGTAAAGAACATCTCCAAAGGATCACAATCTGTCATTGACTATATGCAAGCCATAAAGACCAAAGCTGACGAACTTGTCGCCCTTGGGAAACCATTTGATCATGAAGACTTAATTGAGAAAGTTTTGGATGGTCTTGACGACACCTTTCAATCTGTCATTAATGCTGTTAATAACCGCGACACGGTCATCACATTCGATGAACTCCATGAAAAACTCATCAACAAAGAGTTGTCCATGCGTAACCCATCACCCTCACCAAGTTTTCCAGCCTCTGCTCACCTCACGCACACTCAACACTCAAACCAACGGTCACCAGGAACTCGTCCACCTTGGCTTGCTCATCCTCCAGCACCGCAGTCCGCTCCTCATCAGTCCAACCGACCACCTCATCCATTTCTCGGCAAATGCCAGTGGTGTCGTTCTCAAGGTCATGTCGTCTCTCAGTGCTCTCTCTTCCGCCAATAGTTTCCTCATGCATCACCACCACACCGTCCTGCCAACTCACCACCACTTCGTGTACCTCCTCCTTGGCAAGCTCAAGCTCATGTTGCTACCACCACGACCTCACCCTCACACGATCCTTGGCTATTGGACAGTGGTGCAACTCACCATGTTACAATGGATCTTCAAAACCTTTCCATTCACAACCCCTATACTGGTCCGGATGAAATAAAGATTGGTGATGGTTCTGAAATTCCTATCACTCACACGGGTTTAACCTCTTTTCCTACTCCTTTTCCCTCTTTTACTCTCTCTAATGTTCTCTGTGTTCCACACATGAAACGTAATTTAATCTCTATTTCTCAGTTCTGCAAATCTAACAATGCCTCTGTTGAATTCTTACAATCTTCTTTCTTTGTGAAGGATCTTCAAACCGGAGTCATTCTCCTTCAAGGCCAAACTAAAAATGGAGTCTATGAGTGGCCTAGCTCTCCTTCTTCCTCACCATTACTAGCTTTCTCTGCAATAAAAACCACGTTACCTACCTGGCATCATAGACTTGGTCTCCCATCACTGTCGACGTTCAAACATATGGTCTCATCATTCCATTTAGATGTCTCAAGTTCTTCCCATTTCAATTTTCATTGTAATTCTTGTTCCTGTAATAAAAGCCATAAATTACTATTTTTTGTGTCTACTTTATCCACTTCTTCTCCTCTTGAAATTGTCTTCACGGATGTTTGGACTTCACCGGTTTATTTTATTGATAATTTTAAGTATTATATTATTTTTGTTGATCACTTCACCAAATATATATGGTTGTATCCACTAAAACGCAAATCTGATGCTCGTGATGTTTTCCTTCGCTTCAAGGTCTTGGTTGAAAAATTCTTCAACTGTGAAATCAAATCACTTTACTCTGACAATGGCGTAGAATATCAAGCTCTTTCTTCCTTTCTAACAATCAACGGCATTTCTCATCTCACCTCTCCTCCGCATACCCCTGAACACAATGGCTATTCTGAACGTCGACATCGTCATATTGTTGAAACTGGACTTTCACTCCTTTCTCATGCATCTATGCCCTTCTCCTATTGGTCTTTTGCCTTTTCCACAGCTGTATACCTTATAAATCGCCTTCCTAAACCCACTCTCAACCATGAGTCTCCATTTCTTAAATTTTTTGGTACCGTTCCTAACTACAACAAACGTCGAAGTTTTGGTTGCCTTTGTTATCCCTGGCTTCGTCCTTACACCTCTCACAAACTTAAACCTCGATCAACTCCTTGCCTCTTTGTCAGATATTCGTCCACTCAAAGTGCTTATCTATGTCTAGATACCTCATCCAAACGTTTGTACATCTCTCGTCATGTTCGTTTTGTTGAGTCTATTTTTCCTCTTGCTAACTCAAATCTCACTCTCCCTCATGTCACCTCATCAACCACATCTGAGTGGTGCTCTATGATATTACCTGCCCTTTCGTCTGTGTCCTCCCCCCTTTCAATATCATCTCAATCCCAAGAACATCCTTCCTCATCTCCACCAGCATCCAGCTCTGACTCCAACCCTGTTCTCATATTATCACCCACCTCCCCATCATCTACTCCCGCTAATACTACATCCGCAGCCACTAATCAAATGCCATCCTCTCTCAAAGGCATCATTACTCGCTCTAAACACAACATCTACAAACCAATTCAAAAACTTAACCTCAATACTGAACTTCACCATCCCACCCTTGAGCCCACTACCGTTCATCAAGCTTTGAAAGACCCCAAATGGCGACAGGCCATGTCCACAGAATTTGATGCTCTTCTTTGCAATGGCACATGGGAACTTGTTCCATCTCATCCTACCCAAAACTTGGTAGGGTGTAAATGGATTTTTCGTGCTAAATATTTTCCTGATGGTTCTGTTGACAGGTACAAAGCACGTCTGGTTGAAAAGGTTTTCATCAACGCCTGGGGGTTGATTACTCAGAAACTTTCAGTCCAGTAATCAAACCTACCACTGTGCGCCTGGTTCTTAGCCTAGCAATAAGCAACGGCTGGTCACTTCGCCAGTTGGATGTTAACAATGCCTTTCTTCAAGGCACACTTTCAAAAGATGTGTTTATGTCTCAACAGCACAAAGGTTTGTGGCCCCAACATTGTCACAATAGATCACCGGTTGATGTGGAATAGTGATGCCAAGTTCAGTTAGGAGAGAATAAATCCATCGTAGTTCCACAGCCGTTGCAGGGACTGATCGATACTCAGCTTCGGTTGAAGTACGGCTAACAGTTCTCTGTTTCTTGGAGCTCCAAGAGATAGGATTATGGCCGAGATAAACAATGTAAGCACTGGTGGAAGTAAAATCATCCTTATTGCCGGCCCAGTCAGCATCAGAGAATGCATAAAGAGCAAGAGATGACTTACGACAAAGTGTTATACCATGATCTAAGGTGCCACAGAGATAGCGAAGTAAGCGTTTGACAGCAGCCCAATGCTCGGTCGTTGGCTTATGCATGAATTGGGAGAGTTTGTTGACTGTGTAGCCAATATCTGGTCGGGTCAGTGAGAGATACTGAAGGCTTCCAACAATGGTACGATACTCTGTAGGATCAGATAAGATAGTATCAGCATGCAAGGTAAGAGGCAGACTCGTTGCTAGAGGTGTGGAGGATGGTTTTGCTTCAGTCATATGAGTCTTTTGAAGGAGATCAGCAATATACTTTTGTTGACTGAGAAACAGACCATCAGTATGTGAGAGCACCTCAACACCTAGGAAGTAGTGTAAATTGCCAAGATCCTTTAGAGAGAATCGCATAGAGAGTTGCTGTAGAAAATGATGTACAGCTTGAGTGTTGTTTCCAGTGACAATGATATCATCAACGTAAACAAGAAGATAAAGAATAACTCCTTGAGTTGTGAATATGAACAGAGAGGCGTCTGATACAGAGTTATGAACGCCGGAAGTAAGAAGAAATTAGCACAATTCATAATACCAAGCGCGTAGAGCTTGTTTGAGTCCGTAGATGGCCTTGCGAAGCTTGCAGACATGGTGAGGATTATCCCGATCAATGAAGCCTGGATGGTGAGACATAAACACATCTTCTGAAAGTGTGCCTTGAAGAAAGGCATTGTTGACATCCAACTGGCGAAGTGACCAGTCGTTGCTTATTGCTAGGCTAAGAACCAGGCGCACAGTGGTAGGTTTGATTATTAGACTGAAAGTTTCCGAGTAATCAACCCCCGGGCGTTGATGAAAACCTTTTGCAACCAGACGTGCTTTGTACCTATCAACAGAACCATCAGGCAAATATTTAGTACGAAAAATCCATTTACACCCTACCAAGTTTTGGGTAGGATGAGATGGAACAAGTTCCCATGTGCCATTGTGAAGAAGAACATCAAATTCTGCGGACATGGCCTGTCGCCATTTGGGGTCTTTCAAAGCTTGCTGAACGGTAGTGGGCTCAAGGGTGGGATGGTGAAGTTCAGTATTGAGGTTAAGTTTCTGAATTGGTTTGTGGATGTTGTGTTTAGAGTGAGTAATGATGCCTTTGGGAGAGGATGGCATTTGATTAGTGGCTGCGGATGTAGTATTAGCGGGAGTAGATGATGAGGAGGTGGGTGATAATGTGAGAACTGGGTTGGAGTCAGAGCTGGATGCTGGTGGAAATGAGGAACGATGTTCTTGGGATTGAGATGGTATTGAAAGGGGGGAGGACACAGACGAAAAGGCAGGTAATATCATAGAGCACCACTCGGATGTGGTTGATGAGGTGACACGAGGGAGAGTGAGATTTGAGTTAGCAAGAGGAAAAATAGACTCAACAAAACGAACATGACGAGAGATGTACAAATGTTTGGATGAGGTATCTAGACATAGATAAGCACTTTGAGTGGACGAATATCTGACAAAGAGACAAGGAGTTGATCGAGGTTCAAGTTTGTGAGAGGTGTAAGGACTAAGCCAGGGATAATAGAGGCAACCAAAACTTCGAAGTTTGTTGTAGTTAGGAACGGTGCCAAAAAGTTTAAGAAATGGAGACTCATGGTTGAGAGTGGGTGTAGGAAGGCAATTTATAAGGTATACAGCTGTGGAAAAGGCAAAAGACCAATAGGAGAGGGGCATAGATGCATGAGAAAGGAGTGAAAGTCCAGTTTCAACAATATGACGATGTCGACATTCGGAATAGCTATTGTGTTCAGGGGCATAGGGAGGAGAGGTGAGATGAGAAATGCCGTTGATTGTTAGGAAGGAAGAAAGAGCTTGATATTCTCCGCCATTGTCAGAGTAAAGTGATTTGATTTCACAGTTGAAGAATTTTTTAACCAAGACCTTGAAGCGAAGGAAAACATCACGAGCATCATATTTGCGTTTTAGCGGATACGACCATATATATTTGGTGAAGTGATCAACAAAAATAATATAATACTTAAAATTGTCAATAGAATAAACCGGTGAAGTCCAAACATCCGTGAAGACAATTTCAAGAGGAGAAGAAGTGGATAAAGTAGACACAAAAAATGGTAATTTATGGCTTTTATTGCAGGAACAAGAATTACAATGAAAATTGAAATGGGAAGAACTTGAGACACCTAAATAGAATGATGAGACCCCTAAATGGAATGATGAGACCATATGTTTGAACGTCGACAGTGATGGGAGACCAAGTCTATGATGCCAGGTAGGTAACGTGGTTTTTATTGCAGAGAAAGCTAGTAATGGTGAGGAAGAAGAAGAGCTAGGCCACTCATAGACTCCATTTTTAGTTTGGCCTTGAAGGAGAATGACTCCGGTTTGAAGATCCTTCACAAAGAAAGAAGATGGTAAGAATTCAACAGAGACATTATTAGATTTGCAGAACTGAGAAATGGAGATTAAATTACATTTCATGTATGGAACACAGAGAACATTAGAGAGAGTAAAAGAGTGAGAAGGAGTAGGAAGAGAGGTTGAACCCGTGTGAGTGATAAGAATTCCAGAACCATCACCAATCATTATTTCATCCGGACCAGTATAGGGGTTGTGAATGGAAAGGTTTTGAAGATCCGTTGTAACATGGTGAGTTGCACCACTATCCAATAGCGAAGGATCATGTGAGGGTGAGGTTGTGGTGGTAGCAACATGAGCTTGAGCTTGCCAAGGAGGAGGTACACGAAGTGGTGGTGAGTTGGCAGGATGGTGTGGTGGTGATGCATGAGGAAACTGTTGGCGGAAGAGAGAGCACTGAGAGACGACATGACCTTGAGCACGACACCACTTGCATTTGCCGAGAAATGGACGAGGTGGTCGGTTGGACTGATGAGGAGCGGACTGCGGTGCTGGAGGATGAGCAGGCCAAGGTGGACGAGTTCCTGGTGACCGTTGGTTTGAGCGTTGAGTGTGTGTGAGGTGAGCAGAGGCTAGAAAACTTGGTAAGGGTGATGGGTTGCGCAAGGACAGCTCTTTGTTGATGAGTTTTTCATGGAATTCACCAAATATGATCACCACACAACTCATGGGTGTTTAGAAGAACAACATGAGTATTCCCAGTTGCCATGAGTTGTGTTGTAACAGAGTAGATTTTCTAGGCTATATTTTTGGCTGTATTTTGTATTTAAACACCATGACAATCAATAGAAATCAATCAGAAAATATTCACAGCAATATCTCTCTTCTCTCTTACCATCTTTAATATCTTTGTATACATCACCAAGGCCGTCGAGAATTTTGGTAGTGAGGTCTTCTTTGTTCATAGGAGCACTGAGTAGTACGAGTTCATCGGCACGAGTTTTGATAGACTGCATGATCTCAGTTATACTTGGAGATCCTTTGACAGGATGTTTAAGATGTCCTTTAACTTGCCGAATTCGGCCCCAAGATGGTTTGGCGTATGAG
Organism: Trema orientale; assembly: GCA_002914845.1. NCBI lineage: Eukaryota > Viridiplantae > Streptophyta > Magnoliopsida > Rosales > Cannabaceae > Trema > Trema orientale. The sequence goes on from JXTC01000068.1 coordinate 211,444, forward strand.
AGGCAAGGATTCACCATGCATCATGTGATGTTTTCACCGTTGCAATGAATGGGATGATAGTGGAAGAAATGAAGCTAATAATGATATTCAATATCAATTAATCTTGACGAATCTAGAGGCTATAGGCGGGATTGACAATTGTTACGCTATTGGTCGTAACTATAGGTGATGGACAAGGTTTGGAGCCATCAACAAATTCCACGAGATCATAGTCGATAAAGAGTGTTTGGAATTGAAGTTTCCAGTAGACATAATCGATACTTATGAGTTTGAGTGGAACTTGGGCAGTTACATTGATAGAGGTGAGAGAGTTGGAGAAGTCAATGGGGTTTGTCACATTGGTGTGAGTGAATATAGATGTATTTTTCGTTGACATTGATGTAATTGGTGTACTTATGAATTTGAGTGGATATAGATGTAATTGGTACTTATGAGTTTGAGTGGAGCTTGGGCGGTTACATTGATAGGGGTGAAAGAGTTGGAGAAGTCAATGGGGTTTGTCACATTGGTGTGAGTGGATATAGATGTATTTGTCATTGACATTGATGTTTAGGAAGAGGTCATAAGTGGTTTAGGTGTAAGAATATTATGGTACTGATTTGAAGATGACGGTTGGAGTTTGGTCAGGATCGAAAATTGCACTCTGATACTATAAGAAGAATAAAAGTAAGAATAATGATTTGTACAACTGACCATAGCTTTTTATTTAACAGTAAAGAGTATATATACAAATATACGTTACAAAAGATGAAAAAATTTCCTAGATGATCATAGCCACCTAAATATGTGGGATTAAGTTTCTATTTTGAATATAAACGGATGACTAGAATCATGGAGAAGATTTAAACAAATAAATACAAATAAAATAAAAGATAAATTTTACAAATTCAAATATCCTTCACGCATACAAGTTTTATAGAATGAAGCAAAATTTTATGAAAAGAAGTGGAGAGATATAGCTAATATGTATCTTAGGATTAATACTGTGATTATAGTGATTAGAATTCAAGTCTCCGGTTGCTCTTGCCCAACTTGGTCCTTTCAGTAGTTCAATTGATGGACTTAGCAGGATCACCTGATTTTTCTATAAAGAAATAAAAGAAAACTTCAAATTTCGACTTTGTGTGTCACGTTGCTATAAGATAATATGCCTTGAAATCAAAAAAAGACCTGATGATTTTGGAGAGTGTAGGAGTATATGCTTAGAAAAATGCGCCTCCATAAAGTGATAAAATTCTTATTATATACATGTACTCTTTGATGTACAAATTTCATCACCACAAAAATTTGGATTTGGTATAATTTTTCTACTGTGATTCTTATATATCCTTTTTCTTTAATATATTATTGATGCAAAGTTTATATTAAGAAAAAGGTAGTTGTTTTTTTTCTTCAGATAAGGGGGAAAGGATACTTTTTTTATTATGATATTTGCTATAGATGTTACATGACTTTGTAAATTTATTAAATATTATGTATTCTTGTTCAGTTGTTTTTGGAAAAAAAAAAAAAAAAAGAGTAAGGTAATCAATGGTTTACTTTTTCTTCTTCTTATCATATACCTTTTCGAAAAACTATCTTTAAAATTTTAGAAAACACACTTTACGTATATGGGAGTGTTTACTTATTATTAGGAGGTTCTTAGTTATTATAAAATCCTAAACTATCTTTAAGAAATTCTAAGATTCATGTATTTATGTATTTTATCAGTGTGTGAAACTATATACAGTTTATCCTTTCAATATATATATATATATATATATATTAGAATTATCTAGCAATGGATAGCAAAAATTATATATGAGACATATAATAGTGATTTTCGAATTCTTTACAAAAAAAATACAGCCAATATAAATGGTTACTCTTTTTTTTCCTTTGATAATTAATTTAATGTCCTGTAAATCACCAAGCAGTTTATTATGTGGTATTGAAGAATCCATCAAGTAGAAGGACATATGACAGTTTTTATTTTAACACACCAATATTATTTGTTTGCACTATTTTTTGGTTTTCCTTAATTTATTTTAATATTTGCTATTTGCCAACTTTCACGAATTATATAGAGAGATGAAAAAAGGAAAAGAAAAAAAAAAACACAAATTTCCTCTTTGTAGAAACTGGAAAAAAAAATTGGGCTGAGCGACTTATTAACTTTTCAAGTTTGGGAACATTATTAAAAAGTCGAGTTTCAAATTATAAACTAATAAATCGTGGTATAGACACCCCACCAATTGTTAAGAGGTTTCTAACACTTATACCTACAAAAACTGAAAAAAATTACAAAATTACGGAAGTCAAGCTTTTTTTCGGTTTTCGTACGGTTTTAATTAGGAAAATATTACTTTTTAAAAAATATTTAGAAAATACTATTTTTAAAATAGTTACTAGTAATCAGTTTCTAGAAACTGATTACTGGTTATTGGTTACCAGTTATAAATATCTTTGGTTACTAGTTACCAGTTTCTGAAAACTGGTTACCAGAAACTAGTTACTATTTTCAAAAATGATATTTTTCTAAATATCTTTTTAAAAGTGATATTTTTCTAATAAAAACCGTACCGCATTTAAAAAAATACAAAATCACCGTATTTTTTAAATTCTTTTCTTAAATACCTTATACTTTCTAATTTCCCCATTGTTAAGTGGAGTAAGCCAACACAACAAGATCCTATAATTTTTAGATTTTAGGCTTTTGAGGTATTTTTGGACTTCATCTTTTTTTTAAGGTTGAACTTCTTTTTTAACATTTGGTTAATCTCTTAATCTAACTGGACTTATCTTTTTATTTAATTAGTTTTTAAAAAATTACGCTTAGCTTTATAAGAAAAAAATATATTATACATAGTAAGTTTCAATTCACCAAGTGAATAATGGGAACTTATCTGCCACGTCAGGTAGTATTAAAAAAGTGATAAATGAGGTAGAATCTATTGCACTATCATTTACAAATTATTTAAATTATAGATATGTGCTAAAGTAAGGCACATCTACAACCTCCATATTGGGTCCTATGTTAACGAACGGTGGAGATTGGTCAAATGCCTCAAAGGGATTTGTGGGATGATGAATAGGGATCGAAGGAGAGGTAAAATTATTTGTCTGGTAAGAGAGATTAAGGGAAGGAAAGGAGAAGTGAGAGCTTAAATATCTCCTTGAGCCTATCATTTTTAATCCTTCCACTAATGAAATGATTTGTCTTAGAGGGGCTATATTTGCACCCCAACTTGAAATAAAGGTACCCCTTCTATTAGTAAAATGACTAAATTAGACAACTTAAAAGAACAAAAAAATAAAAATAAAAATAAAAAACAAACAAAAAGAAAGTTATTTCGTGCACCCCATACTCCAACTCCCATAAGAGATTCTCCATTAATTTTGATTTTTGCAGACTCCTTAATCCACTTGCTTTCCTTTTTGCTTATAACCCTTACACAAGTGAAACTTTTTTTCCCATATAGGATTCTCTCTCACTGCCCTTCTTTTTGTTTGTTTGTTGTTTTCGTTTTTTCTTGATTTTATTGTTGTGCATAAGGAAGAAACAAATGCAGTAACAATCAACATTAGTTTAAGATAAATATAAGAAAAGAGAACAAGCTACTCATTAGAAGAAAGAGATAGAGCGAAAAACACACAGGAAAAAAATAATTCCAAATCCTGACATTATTATCAATTCTTTAAATATTAAGCATTCATTTGAAGCTTGGGTTACATTTTGGAAAAGTAATTAAAAAATGATATAAAAGAGACGCTAATAAAAAAAGAAAAATGATATATAAATGACGTGAATAAAAAAAGGGAAAGACAAACTTAAATGGAAAAAAGAAATAACAAAGAATATTAGAGTCAAATAATCATTCTCTTCCCACATATTGGTCTAATCTAACCTTTTTAAGGTAAGTTTAACCATTGGGTCCTACGGGTAATTGATGGATTTGGAAGAATGTTGAAACTTTGTGTTTAGGTATGAATTTATTTTCAAGCAATTTCCATAAAATTACTTATGGGGTGTATAAAGATGAAACACTGTAGAAATAAAGTGCAAAATAAAAATTCTTTTAAATTGAGGATAAATTTGTAATTAAATAGATATAATTTAGAAAAAGGGGTGCCTTTATACTACTTAGGGGTGTAAATATAGCTCCCCTTTGTCTTATCCTTTCTTTTTTTTTATCTACAATGACATATATGCCCTCATAAATAATACAGATTCAACAGATAATATGGTAATTTCATAAATGAATACTCTTCATCCTTCATAGTTCATACTCTACATCATTCCTACCAAACAACTCAAGAGATTGTCACTTTCCTTTTCCTCCTTCATATTCTATTTCTTTCTTATGCTATCTATCCTTCCTACTCTCTATTCCTTAACCAAACATAATGCAAATTTAGATGGTATAGAGTATCTCTAAAGCAATGCTACAATTTTCATCCAAAACAATGCTATTTTAACATATGGTGAATTTGGTGTAAAGTATAGCATAAGCCTAACTTTGACATTCAACTTTCAATACAATCAATACATTTTCAATATTTATTCAATTAAAAAATTAACTTATTAATTATTGCAAGTTAAATTAAATAATGTATTAAAGCAAAAAATTTAAATTTGGTGTCAAATTTAATATGGAGGATCATAGGATCTAGTTTGGTTTAGCTTTTTAACAAGCTAAAAGCATTTTTCAAATAATTTGTGGGCCAAAAAATATCTGGTAAAAACCTAAAAATTAGATTATTCAATAATTTTTTGACAAAATTACAGTAAAAGCCAAAGCTGGTCTAAAGCAGCTTTGGCTTTTACATTATGCGGGAATTGCACTATATTTTAATGAATAAATCATAATGACTAAAATACCCTCACTTAAAAGCAAAAATACCAAACATTTAATTTAGTTTATTTTCATATCAATTTTTTTAAAAAAGTATTAATATATTTAAATCTTAATGGACTAAAATACTCTTTATATTAATTATTTTGAAGTAACCAAATTGATTCTTTATTGAAATTTTAAATTTAGATGAAAATAAAGTAAAATAAAATAAATTTAATTGAGAAACTAATTTAATTGAGTTTATTTTCATATCATTTTTTCTAAAGTAATAATATGTTTACTATGTACAAATATGCATAATTTTAAAAAAAACTAATAAGCTCTTTCTATAAATATGCGTAATTATATGATGATGTTTATTTTGGTCATTTTATAATTTCACAACAATTCATTCATACAGTTTACCAAACACTTTAATACAACTTTTTTAAGTTACAGTATTTTAAAATTACAGTTTACCAAACAATCAACTACTTTACGCTATAGCGGATTTTTCTTTCAGCATAGCTAAAAATATTTTTCTTAAAATCTATAGCTCTACCAAACTAGCCCTAGGAGCATTTGGTAGACTTTTGCTTCCGCTTTTGTTTATCAAATTTAAAAATTTGAGATGTAGCACCTATTTTAAGCAAAATTTGAGAAGTATAAAGAATAAATGATGATTTTACAAAGCTAATTTATTATTATACTATAAATTTTATAAAATATTATTTTTATAGTGCACACAATTTATTGTTTGCAAACACTTATATGTTATTTTTAAACAATACTTACAATTTTGTAAATTTAATTTACTAAAAGGTAGAATAAAAGCTAAGATCCCTAACTTTTATCCATACTATTAGTTAAAGGTAATTACCGATTTTTCGAAAAAAAAAAAAGTAATTTACAATTGTTTCAGAAAATAAAAAAGAAACGACCAGTTTCAAGTCTTTTTCCAAATTCCTCTATTAGCCAAAGGTTACCTAAACGTGGCGTATTAAGAAGGGATCTGTCAAAGAAATTTTTTTAAAAGAAAAAAAAAAGAAAAAGAAGAAAAAAATCTAGGCTGGCCAGTTGGTGACGTGGACTGTTGACTCTCTTCCAGTAGAAAAGTGGGATCTACCTTGACCTTATTGTAGTCCTAAACGTAATTATTGTATTATACTAATCTTTTAACTTTTAAAATCGATTTTCGGGCGCTTAAACCAAATTAGAGTGCGTTGTATCTTACGAACCTTTGCTGAAACGGCGTCGTATCCTCTTGTCCATATAAAAAGCACCCTGGACACAAGTAGTCTTTTCCTTGTCGTATGCATTTCCCAAACTCAACTTCTTCTCAACTCAGTCCAAATAGTTCAAAGCAGCCAAAAAAGCAGAGAGAGAGAGAGAGAGAGAGAGAGAGAAAGCGCGAGAAAGTGAGAAAAAGAGCGAGAAAATTTGGAGTACCAACCGGATCAGTACTCGAGAACCACCGAATCGAGTAACCGAACCAGAAAGGGAATCGGAAAGAGAGAGAGAGAGAGAGAGAGAATCTAGGGTTTCCGGTCGTCGATCGGAGGCCGAGAAATGGCGAGTCCGCAGTCAGAACGGCTACTGATGACTCCGAGTTCAGGTAGGCCTCTTTCGATTACGCCTGGCTCTAGGGTTTTGCAGAAGAGCCCTCTTAGTGACGAAGCTATTTGGAAGCGTCTTAAAGAAGCTGGGTTCGATGAGGAATCTATTAGGCGAAGGGACAAGGCTGCGCTCATAGCTTATATTGCTAAGCTTGAAGCTGAGGTTCGCTAAAACCCTAATATATTTTTACATTTTTTGTCTTAAGTTTCAAAAATTCGAATTTTTATTTTGGGGTTCTTTGTAAGTTGGGGAATTTCAATGTTCTTTAATCAAATTAGTTATAAGTTTGTAGATATTCTGCTATTTATGTGTTTTTTGCGTGCTTTTTCTGATGGGTTTGAAGAATGTGGTTAATTTGGGAGGAGTTTCTTGAATTGCAAGTAAAAATTACATGTTCAGGATCATTAGCCCCAATATATTTTCATTTTCTTGTTCTTGTTCTTATTTTGATTTTGTTGTACGAAGATTGAGTGTTAAAAAAACCTTTTGGGAAAGTTTGATTAATCAGCATAGGCAGCAACCCTGGTCCCTGGATAAATTGATGCGTGGTTGAATTATTATATCGTGATGATTAAACATATGAAGGGATGTCTTAATATAACAGTTATTTAGTGTTATAAATGAGTAATTGTATAAGGGAGCCGTCGTTAATTTTATTTATTTGTGTTTATATTTCTCTGTACATCATTAAGTATTTATGCTTTATTTAGATAAGTATGTACTATGTACTTCTATAGGTAAAGGTATTTAAATGTATTTTATGTAACTATGAATGTATGTATTTTTGTTTCTGTAGTTAGTACTTTTCTTTTTAACTACGTTAATATGAATAAATCCGAAAAATTGATATGTATAAATAGTCGAGAAAAAAAATTGCATTAATTATTTATTTACGGGGCTGAGACTTGAAGTTTCATTTACTGTATGATTAAGCTCATTACCAATATTTCCTTTTTTCTTCGTTTGGCTGTGCACTTGTTCTTAGGTAAGGTTTTGAATAAATTCTAAAACTGAAATGATATTTCTTGACATTAGTTTTTATGTGTATGGCTTGTGTGCAATAATAAACTAGATTTATTTATTTATTTTTCTTTATGTTAAAATGTGTATCAAATAATCATGAGAAAAAATTTGACTGTTTCCTTTGTACTTTGTGTGTGTTTACATTCAGGATACTGATCTTATAATCTCAAACTGATTGAATCCTATTAATTGGTTTGTTTTTCACATGGAAATTTTATGCTATTGACATCTGTCCTTTCACTTCTATTTTAATTTGATCTCATTGATTGTAGATTTTTGACCACCAACACCACATGGGCCTTCTCATAATGGAAAAGAAGGAATTGACTTCCAAGTATGAACATATTAAAGCCTCTGCTGAAACAGCTGAAATATTGTCTAAGCGAGATCAAGCTTCCCACTTGTCTGCATTAGCGGAGGCAAGGAAGCGAGAGGAGAAACTCAAGAAGACAATTGGAGTCAAAGAAGAATGCATAACAAGTGTAAGCTTATTGTTGTCATTTTTCTTGTAACATTGATTTCCTTGCATGTTAAAATTGTATGTCTTAGCCCCATTTCTGTATATAATATTATGTATATGGTATTGGTAGATTGAGAAGGCATTGCATGAGATGCGTGCTGAATCTGCGGAAACAAAAATTGCAGCTGAGAGTAAATTATCTGAAGCAAAAAGTATGATCGAGGATGCTAATAGGAGACTTATTGAGGCTGAGGCAAAGTTGCAAGCGGCAGAATCTTTACAACAAGAAGCTAGTCGATATCGCGGTGTTGCTGAAAGAAAGCTGCAGGAAGTTGAAGCCCGTGAAGATGACCTTAGGAGGCGTATTGAAACGTTCAAATTAGAGTATGCATTTGACTCTTTTTTTTTCCCGAAACCATTATTATGTTTTTTGGGGGGGTGCTGAATCATATTAGCTCTTAGCTTTGCTTCTTTGTATCATTTTTTTTGATAAGTTCATTTTTTAATTTTTAATTTCTCATATCACAGTTGCGATGAAAAAGAAAGGGAAATCAGTCTTGAGAGGCAATCTTTAAGTGAAAGGCAGAAGTCTCTACAGCAAGAGCAAGATAGATTGCTTGACGCACAAGCTTTGTTAAATCAGAGAGAAGATTTCATTTTCGGTCGATCTGAGAAGCTAGATCAACTCGAGAAAGAGTTAGAGGACACAAAAAGAAATATCAAGGAGGAGCGTAGAGCCATAAATGATGAGAAATCCAACTTAGGGCTGGCTGAAGTTTCCATGCGGAAAAGAGAGGAGGTTTATTCACTCTTTATTCTATTTTTTAGGTTTATTCACTTTTTATTCTATTTTTTATTTATAGTGTTTATTTGTAGAGGTTTGCTAGACAATTTGATTTGTATATCTTGTGCTTGTGCTTTGATAGAATAGTAATTTAGTTCTTTTTTTTTTTTTTTTTTNTATGCAGAATGAGATTCAAAAGATCATTGCGACTCATGAAGTTGATTTAAGAGCAAGGAAGTTTGCCTTTGATTCTGAGCTGGAGACAAAATGCAAGATGGTTGAAGATGAACTTGAGTCAAAACGACGAGCTTGGGAGTTAAGGGAGGTAGACCTTAGACAACGTGAGGACCTAGTCAAGGAAAGGGAACATGACTTAGAAGTCCAGTCAAGGGCATTGGTGGATAGGGAGAAAGATGTGGTGGAGATTTCAAGTTCTCTTGATGAGAAAGAAAAAAGATTGACTGCTGCTGAGAAGGAGATCGAGCTGAGTAAAGTTCTTTTGCAAAGAGAAAGAGAAGAGATTATTAAAATGAAGCTAGACCTGAACAACTCTTTGAATGCACTTGAGGACAGAAGGCAACAACTTGATTGTGCCAAGGAGAAGTTCGAGGTTTTGAAAACTGAAACAAGTGAGTTATCAATTCTGGAGACAAACCTAAAGGAAGAGATAGATTCTGTTCGTGCTCAGAGACTAGAGCTCATGGCTGAAGCAGATAAGTTGAATGCAGAGAAGGCAAAGTTTGAGAATGAGTGGGAGTTAATTGATGAAAAGAGAGAAGAACTATGGAAGGAAGCTGAACGAGTGGCAGAAGAGAGACTGGCCTTTTCCAAGTTTATTAGGGATGAACACGATAGTCTCAAGCACGAGAAGGATGAAATGCGGGATCAATACAAACGTGATGTGGAGTCACTTTGCCGTGAGCGGGAAGATTTCATGAATAAGATGGTACATGAGCGATCTGAGTGGTACAACAAGATGCAGCAAGAACGCGCAGATTTGTTACTGGACATTGAGATGCGGCGGAGGGATTTGGAGAACTGTATTGATAAGAAGCATGAAGAATTAGAAAGTTCTTTGAGGGAGAAAGAGATCTCCTTTGAGCAGGAAAAGAAAAACGAACTTCATTATATTAGCTCTCTCAAGGATAAAGTGGCAAAGGAGTTGGAACAGGTTGCTTTAGAAATGAAAAGGCTTGAAGCGGAGAGAATGGAGATAAATTTGGAACGTGAGCAACGAAATCAGGAATGGACTGAGCTCAATAATGCTATTGAAGAACTCAGGGTGCAAAGGGAGAAATTGAAAAATCAGAGGGAATTGTTGCATGCTGACAGAGAAGAGATTCACGCTGAAATTGAAGAACTAAAGAAACTGGAGAGTATTAAAGTTGCCTTGGATAATATGGCTTTGGTTGAGTTGCAACAATCTGACTCAAAAGTGCCTAATCGCAAAGAAGTTTCCCGAAAAAAGAAGTTGAGGCAGTCAACACTTCTACAGGATGCTGATATCAAGTTGCATAATGAAAATAATGTTGTTAACCACAATGGATCTGATTTTCCATCCAACTTTAAGGCAGATGTTTTTTCCCCTCCTAGTTCTGCTCGTTTCTCATGGATCAAAAGATGCTCTGATTTAATTTTTAGACAGTCGTCCGAGAAGCATCGCTTGAAATATGAAGAAAGCTCACTGATCTCTGAAGACAATGATGCAACATTGATGGTAACTGGACCACTAAATGTATCAGGAAATGGTGATCACAAGTCTGTTGGAAATGAGAAGTCACAGGGAACTATCAGGGAGAAGCAGCTGCATGGATATTCTTTTGGAGAACCTAAGGAGATAGTTGAAGTGCCTCCAGTAGATGAGGTTGCAAACGGTAATCATGATGTTGAAGCTGAAATTAATGAAGCTTTGGGCGAAACACATGCCTCTTTTATCTCTCAGCATGCGGTACAGACAAGAAAGAAAAGAAGAGCTAACAAATCTTCTGACGATTATTTTGAACCACCACTTGAGAAACGGCAAAACATCAAGAAAAGGAGGCAACAACATGACGGCGATGAACTTCCATTGAAACAAACCCCTGTGCACAGGTACACAATTTTTCGTCTGAGCTTTAGATAATTTTAGGTGCACTAAGATTGTATGTTGTATCTTTCTTAGATAAGACTATCTCAATTCATGTATTCAGTTGTTTTGCTGTTTGGTGACGGAGTACTTACTATTGTGTTCAGTGCTACATTGGAGCAGCATAATGTGCAAGAGGATCAGCATCCATCAATTGCATTTGAACAAACTCATGAAGGTGCTGAGGAGACAACAGTGTTAATTGTAGATAAAATCATTAGCGTTTCAGAAGCTACCTGTGAAAAAGTTGAAACTGACCACACTATCCATCAAGACAAATTAGAAATCTGTAATTTTGTCGCAGAAGACTTGGGTGTCCCTTCTGATGACGGAGAACAGGTAATCTAGGATTCATGCCTGTCTTTTGTGTTGTGAGAATATTAGAAATCGCAATCTGATTCTCTTTCTATCCTTGCTTGCATATGCTGTTTTTCATTCTATAACTAGCCCCATAATTATGACCTGTACTGCTAGATATCATGTTTTCTAGTTGAAAAAAATTAGTTATAGCTTTTGGGAGATCAATTTTATGTTGGTGCCATGGATCGGTATACGTAGGTAGGATTTAGCTGTTATATTCTTTGAACCTCCATTTTTAGATCCCTTCTTTTAATTCGTTAGTCTATCTTTTTCCTTTTAATTTGGGATTTCCTCTTGTTTTTTCCCCCCTTTTATTGGGATGTTTTCTTTAGAATATCTCTCTCCCTTCTCTCTCACATTTCAGAAATAAACTGTATTTTAGCGCATTATTCGTTTTTAGCCATTTGAAGTATGGTTCCCACTGCTTAAATCCTTTTGTTCAATTTATGTTGACACGTCCAATTTACTGTGTTTTTTCCATTTGATGTCCTTGATCAAGTCAGTTTGCTAGGAAGTTCAAGTAGATAAATTATCCGAACTGTGCAGGACTAGGCCACTTCTAATGTTCTTGCTCAAATTTTTGTTTTTGTGTTAAAATTATGCTTATGTTTCCTTTGGCTTGCTTCTCATTTTTCATTTTATTTATTGGGACGAATGGATGTGTTTATTTGCAGTCCAAGGAAAAAGATATTCCTGAACAGTGTACAGAAGCGTAGGGAGGAGCATTGGTAATTTGGAATAGACAAACCACATTGTGAAGCTTCGATGGGCAACTGAAAAAATAGACATGATTCAAAGCAGAAGTTTTAAGAAATCTTTGCAGTTTGGTGAGTGCAGCTATAGTTTATCGCAAAATCTAGGCTTTTAGTGAGATACATATTCTTTTACTGCGACAAAGTTGGCTGGTTGTCAACAAGAAGAGAGTCGGACTTGGAGTCGACCCGGACACAGACCGCTCGGACTTCTGATTTATCTTGGAGTGAGATAACTATGTATATTGACTTGGTGTGTGAATCTTTTGCGGATTTTGTATATGCTTGGAAGTTGCATCTCTTGACATAACTCGGTTAGTAAGTGGTGTTTTCCCCCTTCTAAGGGCAGACAGAGAGCTTTGTTTTAGCTCTTTTATGATGATAGTAGTACCTACTATATTTGAGTTTGCTTCTTTGCTTGTTGCTTGCTGAAACAACATTTCTTTAAGCCCCAGATGAAATATACCAGCAAAGCAACCAAAGAGTAACTGTAACACCGTAACAGCACTGACATGAGTTGTATATTCTAGGAAGTCATCTCTAATAAATTAGACAATCTCAGTGCTGGATTCTGGTGGTAGTTATTCGAGTTAATAAGAAAACGTGAGTCCTAAAAAGAAAGAAATGTGAAAAAGAGACTTATCAAGCTCAGTCCGTAACTCCAGAAACTGATGTTTGATTCAAGGGCATCCAAGAAAAAAGAAATAATTTCAACAGTATCTATATATAAAGAGCAACGCTATATTGCTATTCATGCAATTTACATAAAAACCAAAATTGTCCTCGCATCACCATGTTACATTTTTGTCGGTAGATTAATTTTTGCATATCTCGGTTATAATTTTAGTTTCGTTGTTACCAAACAATTTAGTAAGTTACAATAGTCAAATTTTTACAACCGTTAGTAGTGAGTGAATGACATAGTTAATGACGAGTGATTATTATTATTATTATTATTATTATTATTATTATTATTATTATTATTATTATTATTGTTGTTGTTGTTGTTGTTGTTGTTGTTAAAAATGAAATCCGAATCCATATAGGAAAGTTAATATCTTTGTCATTAGATGTTAAAGGGCAAGGACATGAACATGATAAATTAAAAGAATGTTTAAATAACTATTTTTTGGAACTTTGGACAACATTCGATATTGTAAATGTGACTTTTAAGAGATTAAAATAAATAGGAAAACCAACTATATATTAAAATAAACTTGGGAAAAAGAATATTCCTTTATTTTCTAAATTTTTTTTGTTAAATAAAGTTTTGAAAGAAGCTTAGTGTAAGTAATCTAATAAC
>JXTC01000068.1:224735-285924 GCA_002914845.1 Trema orientale
GTGATCTTTTTTATTGGTCTCAGATTGAATAAAAAACTTGTAATGCTTGCATGTATATATAAATAACAGAAGTACGGTGAAAGTTGTTTATAGAACTTCTTTTCCCTTTTCGGAGAAAATTCTTTGTAGATTTATTCCACTAATTTGTTTTTTTGAGGGATATTTAAGAGCCTTGAATATTGAAAAATGCTAACACGTTTATTCGATTCCGTATCGCCTTCACCTACCTAGGTAGTACACGAATATCAAACTCCACAAACTTGTTCCCCTCTCTCTCTATCTATCTTTTCGGAGTAATGCTATTCGACTGGTGCCCTAGCCCATAGTGTGTTTTTCTTTGGGAAAAGTACATCAGCTACGATTTTTTGAGAAAATATACCAAGAATACGATGAAGGTTAGTCCACATAATTTCGTACGACCTTTTATTAAAAAGTACCAATTTCTTTAAACGCCTATAAAGTCCTTCTCTTTCACAAATTTGATTTGACTCTTCTACTAACTCTATATTCTCTTCAAGTTCATTCTCCTCAACTAACCTTGTCCAATCTTCAACCAAAACCCAATTCCAAATCCCACATAAACAAATCAAATGCCAATGAGGATGACGAGCCCGCTGCCGCAAATGGAAATTCAAACTTGAAGTTCACTAAAGAGGAAGGTGCAAACTCCGAGAAAGAAAACAATAGCATTTCGAAGAAGCAAACGATAAATGGCATAAGTTTGTGAAGGAAGAATGCTTAAAGAAGTTGGGATAGCGAGAAGGGGAATTAACTCCAATGAATTTGGGTCTGAAGAATTTCGGGTTTTTGTTTAGATTCTGTAAACAGATTTTGCATTTTTTTTTTTTTTGCTATAATGACTTTTAATCTTCATGAGGATTAGCCTTCAGGATTGTTATTTTACTAATTTGATTGATCAAGGTAATCTTTGATCTTCATAAAAGTGGATTTTTGTTTGTTTGTTTTTAGTGTAGTTGACTGTTATTCAAAAAGAAACCACAATAGTTTTTAGGAAATTTTTGTAGTTTCTTGTGATTTACTTAGCTACAGGGTAATATGCTAAAAAGAAACCACGATGGTTTCCTGTAATTTATTTAGCTACAGGACATTCTGCAAAAAAGAAACCACAATAGTTTCTCAGAAATGTTCATGATTTCATGTGATTTACTTACGTACAGGATATTTGGAAACTACGATGGTTTCTTGTGATTTATTTAGCTACAGGACATTCTGCAAAAGGAAAATCACAATGATTTTCCGGAAATATTCATGGTTTCATGTGATTTACTTACGTACAAGATATTCGGCTAAAGGAAACCAAAATGGTTTCCAAGAAACCTTTATACTTTCTTGTGATTTACTTATGTACAGGACTTTCGGCTAAAGGAAACTAAACTGGTTTCCTGTAATTTACTTACTTACATAACATTCCGCTAATAGGAAACCAAATTAAACCAAATTAGTTTCCAGGAAACCTTTGTAGTTTTCTGTAAAAAAAAAAAGATGACTTATTTACTAAAATGCCACCGCGTATTCTAACTTTCAAAGTATTTAGAAAAATACCATAAAAAAGTCGTACGAATTTTTATTATTTTTGAAAGGTCGTAAATTTGGTATTATTTTTCGAAAAATAGATATAAGTGTCCAAATCCTTTTTTTTTTTTTTTTGCTGTCTGATTATAATTACGTAACAATTAACAAATATCTTAGGAGCTAGTTAATTAACTGAGATGTTATGCGAATTTGGACACCAAGAGTACCATCATATCAATACTGATCTTTTTGGCCTGATCTCAGCCTCACTGGATGTACTTGCCACGTGGCCTACGGTCAAAATGACTCAACCCTTGCACATATTTCCCAAAATTATTATTATTTTATTATAATAATAATTATTATTATTATTAAGAAGTGATGATTAAATGAAGCCCCAATGAGGTCGTTGAGTTAAAGGGTGTGATCTTTAGGTTAAAAAGACGGCAGAGACTGAAAAGTAGACGCCAAAGCCACGCGTACATACATACAGTCGAGAGAGATTCTTTTTAGTCAGCCGCCTTTACCTTAGTAAGCTCTGATAACCGGAGACAAGAGACAGAGGCAGGAAGAGAGAAATGGAGAGCAGCAGCACTGCCCTCTTGGCTGGCTTTCGACCTAATTACCTCCTCTGCCCTTCCCTCCCTTCTTCTTCTCTTATCTTCTCTCCTCCTCCTCGATCCCATTTCTTCTCTCCTCTCAAGGTTATTATAGTCTTCTTCTTCTTCTTCTTCTTTCTTAGTTTTTTAAATTTTGTCAAAATTAAAATTGGGTTTTATGGTGTTTTTTTGTTTTGTTTTTGTTTTTGTTTTTGGTTATCCGCAGTTTCAGCTCCAAACCAAGCAACTCTCTTTCGCTTCGTCTCAATCTTTCTCTCCCGTTTCTCGCAATGCTACATTGTCTGATACTTACAGGTAATTAATTTAATTAATTATTGTTTCATTTTGTGCATTTATATAGATATAGATATATGTACGTATATATATTTAGGATCGAGTCTGATTGTGTGGTTATATATATTTTCTCTCCCGTTTCTCGCAATGCTACATTGTCTGATACTTACAGGTAATTAATTTAATTAATTATTGTTTCATTTTGTGCATTTATATAGATATAGATATATGTACGTATATATATTTAGGATCGAGTCTGATTGTGTGGTTATANTATATATATTATGGAACAGTGGAACAGTTGAAGAATTAGCGGATATAGATTGGGACAACCTTGGATTTGGGTTGGTCCCTGCGGATTATATGTATGTCATGAAATGTGGTCGAGGTGGGAGCTTTTCAAAAGGTGAATTACAACGTTTTGGGAACATTGAGTTGAACCCCTCTGCTGGAGTTTTGAACTATGGCCAGGTTTTTTTTTTTCAATCCTTCAATTTCTTTCTTACTAGTTTCACTACTATTTTACTGCTACGTTGTTGTTAATTGTTATAGCTTCCATGTTCTTGTTCTTTAGGCTATGCAATATCATTTAGGGTCTGATCTGATGTTTCGTGCTTTGTTTGTTGTTGTATTGGACCGTAAGGACGTGTTTTCCAATCCATAATGTTTCACTTTCCCATCCATCCGTGTGTTTACTTGCCCATTTTGGGCACGAATTTTGGGAAATCCTTAGTTAAATTGGTTGGGAAGGGATGACTCAAATTTTGAATTCTTCCCATTTCTCCCCAGATCCTTTCCCTTTATGATTGTTTTCATTACGGATTAGTAAACATGCCTAAGTTCCATAGGTACATATTTTATGATGATACCCAAAAAGGAAGAATAATTTAGATATTTTCATTTTAGCTTTTCCAGAATGAAAACAATAACATTTGAGGGGCTAGTTGAGTGATGAGACCTGTAGTTTGCTCCCACATGGTATGAGGTCCAATTCCTCAGGGCTACTTATTTAATGAAGAAGCGGGAGTTTCACGCTCTCCAAAGATTGTAAGTTTCAGCCAGGGTTCCACTTTTTAATTGGATTTCTGGGTTATTAGAAAAGGATAAAGAAACTGGTTGAGAATTTAACAATCTTTGTGATTGAAGACGACATATCTTGAAGCATTTTTTTTGTCATACATTATCCTTGATCCTTTTGCCAAAACATTATGTTGATGTGAGATTGACACGTATACTAAGGGGATTACGTGTTCACATGGGATGTATACAAGTAGGCGTGAGATGGTAGTGTTTCATCCAAGTTTTGCCAATAGATAAGTTGGCTTCCAACAAGAACAATATGGATACAAAAACTATGAAATGACTAATAGAGTATAATAGATTTTAGAACTAAAGTCCAATATTTATAGCAGATTTCGGAACTAAAATCCAAAATTTATGCCAGATTTTGGACCAAAACCATATAAATCCAAAAGCTAGGATATAGAAATCTAGAAAAGCTAAAAAACAAAACCATATAAATCCAAAAACTAGGATATAGAAATATAAAAAAGGTAGAAAGCAAAACCATATAAGTCCAAAATCTAAGATAGAGAAAGCCAAAAATTTGTAGCAGAATTTAGTGTTGAGCAATGAAATATTTGACAACAAGATGTAGTAAAATATCCTTGCCTATATAAAGGAATCCAAGAGGCAAGATGGGGAAGGAGAAATCAACCATTAATACCATCCAAAGATTTGAGTTCTAGAGATTAGTTTTCTCATTTTTCTACCACGTTTTAGGAAAGCTATTCTTCCTTTTCATAGTTTTATCCATGAAAGTTCTGTTGGCAACTTAGAGCTTTTCTACATTCCACTCTTGTATTATTTCTTTTTATATTAATCATCTTAATATACTTGTATATGTGCTTTATATATGAGTAATAAATCATATGCTTACATATCATATTCATTCATATGCATATGTACATAATAAATATCCTGAACCAGTTGACATGTTTTCTAAGCTCTGGATCTTGTTCTAGCTGATAAACGTGTTAATTATGTAGGGTTATTGTTCATGTTCGTAATTATATATGTTCCTAGTTATTGGCCTGTCTGAGCGCTGGATCTTGTTCTATGCCAACATACAGTTTGATCTTGTTCAAACTACTTGACATGTCAATAAAAAAGAAACACATTAATTACATGATTATGACTTTATTCATATATATTGTACGGCCAATCAATGTTAGATAAACTTCTCTATTCTATCAGCATTGATACGCCAAAATCACATCACCTAGCACTTCTATATGCATTTGTCTATATTTCAATTCCGAATCAGTGACGGCTGGCAGTCAATACATTGACCGACACTTGGGCTTGTGTGTACAAGTATGTTCCGCCCGAACCCCGGAACACATTACTTGCTGTATGCTTTTTCAGAAGATTTCAATTGATGTAGTCTTATGTTAGAAGGTTCGATTGTATGTTGCCTCTATCTCTTTTTCCTTATTTTCTTTTTCTTCTTTTAGGGGCTGTTTGAGGGTCTAAAAGCCTATCGGAAGGAAGATGGCAATATACTCCTGTTTCGTCCTGAGGAAAATGCACTGCGGATGAGACAGGGTGCTGAACGGATGTGCATGCCGGCACCAACTGTTGAACAGTTTGTGGATGCTGTAAAAGCTACTGTCTTAGCAAACAAGCGTTGGGTAATTTACATCTTAAAGCTGGTGTATGGTATTTTTCTTTTCAATGGGAGTGCATGTAAGATAAGCAAGGTGACGATATCTTGTTTCAGATTCCGCCTGCTGGTAAAGGATCCTTGTATATCAGGCCATTGCTAATGGGGAGTGGAGCAGTTCTTGGTCTTGCACCTGCTCCTGAGTACACATTTCTGATTTATGTTTCACCCGTTGGAAACTATTTTAAGGTTTCAAATCTCTTTCTCTCTCTCTCTTTCTATGAATGATTATTTATGCAAAAAAGTTCTTTTTCACTTGAATTGCTTTGTTATGTGCTTTATTTATTTATTTCCCTTTTTAAATTATTCTGGTCTATGGCTCATAAAGCGTGGACTTGTTTTTCTGTAATTCACGCTTCATTTCAAATTGGGGCCATATACTATGTTTTGGCAATTAACCACTAGTCCCCTTTCTCTTTCTAACATTTAAATAGTTAAATTTGATTCTGAATTATTTATGACATGGATTATTGGAATTCTTTTTATACAATTTCCTAACTTTTAAGTTGAGGCAATGTATATAGTTTTTGAAATTAATCGCATTCTGTCTGTAATTGATTTAAAGTTCGAGCCATAACTAATGCATAGTAAAGTATTGAATTCATCAATTTACTGGAAACAAAACTATTATCAACTATGTTATGATGTAATTCGCTACTTGCTAGAAAAAATACAGTGATAGAGGTCCCATGTTGGATATAAAATTGTTTTATTGGTTATCATATGTGGGTTAATGGTCTATGTTGCCTCTAGTCTTTCAGTTATGCTTGTTTTGGCTCAATCTTATCCTACTCCATGAATCTCTTATTCCTAAAATGATGAATATATGTATATATATACACACATCTTTGCAGGAAGGCATTGCACCAATACATCTATTTGTTGAGCATGAATTGCACCGTGCGACTCCTGGTGGTACTGGAGGTGTAAAGACCATAGGAAACTATGCTGCAGTAAGATAGTTTTCTGCACTTCTTTAGTTGTATATGTTTAAACCTTGGCTACAATCAAAGTTTTCAGTCATTGCTTGCATGCTTTCTTAATAATGTTACATGGTTAGAGCACTAAGTTTGCTTGGGAATGACAACATTTTCAGGAAAAGAAAAAATGAAATGAAAGGGTGAAGAATTTCTCAATATGTTGTTTCGAAAGGGAAAAAAGAAAACGAAGAAACAAGAAGAATAAAAAGAAATGGAAGAGTTGCCAAACAAGCCTAAATGTTTAGTTTCCATTTTATTTTAGTTTAGCAGTTTCTTTAACCTTACCACACACGGCAATGATTCCTCAGTGTTTACTTTTGAGAATTAGCACTGCTTGAAATCTACTTTTTCACGATGATAATGTTGAGAAATTGGCACTTGATAATCTGAAATTTTCATGATGCTTGAAATTTAATTAGCACTGCATGATAATGTTGGTTCCTATTGTGTTCAGCCTTTTTAATTATCATTTTATTTCTCAAATTCTTAGCGCATTTGACTCAAGTCAGACTGAACAGAAACCTCAATCCACCCATTTGGATGTGATTAGACAAACAGTTTATTCTGTTCCCTAATTTGATAGTTTTGAAATTCAGATTTCTGTGTATAGTTAGTACTTTCTGATACTTATCTGTCAACTCTCATCTTAACCTTCGATTTGATGTTTTTAGGTTCTAAAAGCACAGTCAGCTGCAAAAGCAAAAGGGTATTCAGATGTTCTTTACCTAGATTGTGTGCACAAAAAATATCTAGAGGAGGTTTCATCTTGCAACATTTTTGTTGTGAAGGTAATACATCTAGATTTTGAGTTGTATGGTTCTCTCTAGTGTCTACAATGTACGTATCATTGCTGATTTGCAGCAAGAAAAGGTTAAAATTAAAGGATTATGTGCAACTGTCATCTGTTTTACTTTAGATTGTTATCATTTCTCCATGCTCAAGCAACTGAAAGTCTTAGTTGCTTCATGAAATATGATGAAGCGTGTTCTATCATCACTATTACAAGAAAAGCTTTGATAGTATTATAATTCTGATTTCTGCTTCTATCGTAGATGTAAAAATGAGTAAATTGTTTGTTCATTTATTATCTGATTTACAACAAGTACTAATGGCATTTTTTTTGCGTTTTCTCATTATGAGGGTCAAGGGATTCAGGTAATGAACTCATTTCTTATGTGATCTCAGGGTAACGTTATCTCCACTCCTGCAATAAAAGGCACAATTTTACCTGGGATTACTCGAAAGAGCATCATTGACGTTGCTCGTAGCCAAGGATTTCAGGTACTTTATTATTAAAAAAAAATTATATATATATATATGTCGAGTCTTTATGTATCAGACCCTTTCTTCCCTTTCCTGCTTGGTCAGCTAGGTTACTCTAGGCAAGTTTATGCATGCGAGATCCTCTTTTCCATCGATATCTATCACCTGCATAAGCATTTGAGTGACTCCACTTAACTTCACCTTAACCTTCAGCTGCATCTCACCTTTATTAATTTCACCACCAATCTTTTATCTGGTTCAATTTCATGCATCTAACAACGGAATGATCACTACTAAGTCCTAACCCATGATAAATTACTTTATTCTAATTTCTTGAGCACGCAAGTTCTCTGAATTACCTGGATCCCATCATATGTGCTTGCATCATTTCATTGTCTGATGTTCATATAATAACACAGGTTGAGGAGCGTCTTGTGTCTGTGGATGAATTACTTGCCGCTGATGAAGTCTTTGTTACGGGAACAGCTGTGGTGGTTTCACCTGTTGGCAGCATTACTTATCTTGGTAAAAGGTAAATGCTTTATCTTGATGGGTCAGTGTACAGCGTATCAAAAATCAATTTCTTGTTATGCATCTATAGAATGAAACTGTGCTGTCAACATATATATTTCGAAAAGAAGTACTAATGCGTGAATGATGTTTTAACGAATTAGAAGAAAAAAAAAAGGAATGAGAGTCGTGACCACCATAGCTCGAAGACTCGACTTGTGACCAACAAACTTAAACCCATGCTTTGCCATTTTTGACTTGTTGATTGGGTTATATGCTATCAATTTTACAATCCTTGACTGAAAATGAAGAAAATATTTTTGTCCTTCATAGCTGATAGGACAAAGAAGCTTGGACTTTTTTACTTCTCTATGAAACTCTGATGTATAGTGCCTGACTTTACGCCAAAAGTTGCATACCTACCCAAAAAGATTATTTGCTTTTAGTGATGCCAAGGTCTTCCATGGAGAATAATGCCGTTCATGGGTTTATGTAGGAGCATCCACGCCAACTTTCACGAAGTTAGTCAAGTTAAACCCATTGCGATGTTTTGTTTCTGCAGGTTGTCCTATGGCGATGGAGGTGTTGGTGTCGTTTCGCAACAACTCTACTCCGTGCTTACCAGACTACAGATGGGTCTTCTAAAGGACGATATGGATTGGATTGTTGAGCTGAGCTAGACCATACTCTTGGAAGAGAAACTCATAAGCATTGCCACCTTTGTAGAGGTTTGCAAACTTCTAGTTTCCATGCATCCTATGGCAGAGACAAATTTGTTATTCAGTTTGTTTTTGTACTCGGGGATCTGTAGATAGTTTTGAAATGGTATTTGATATTTCAAATATTATGGACGTGTGCACTAGATGGAAAAAGAGTTATTGGGTCCTATATCATCATGTAAGCCATGGAAACTTATGCCACCCTGTGTTTTGTCTTAGCTGAGAATGTCTCTTTTACTCCACCTAGGTAATTAAGTGATTTTCTTGTCTTTCTTTTTGGCTAATGTTGTCAAATTAACAGAATATAGGTGGATTGATTCGCTCAGACGGATGTAGGATTTTTTTGGGACCTAAATTACATTTTTTTGACTACTTTTTAGGGTTTCTAACACTTATACTTACAAAAACCGAAAAAAATTACAAATATACGGAAGTCAGACTTTTTTTCTAATTTTTATACGATTTTTATTGGGAAAATATCATTTTTAAAAAAATATTTAGAAAAATATCATTTTTAAAATAGTTATTGGTTATCGGTTTCAAGAAACTGGTTACCAGTTATATATTAGTTATAAATATATTTAGTTACTAGTTACCAGTTTTTAGAAATTGGTTACCAGAAATTAGTTACTATTCTAAAAAATGGTATTTTTTTAAATATTTTTTAAAAAATAGTATTTTTCTAATAAAAATTGTACCGCACCTTTAAAAATATAAACTCACCGTATTTTTCAAAATTTTTTTTTTTTCAGAAACACGTGTAATTTCTCCCTACTTTTTAATAATGATTGTTTTTGTAAGGTCCAAATTTTATGACTACTGAAAAATGCCATTAAAAAGTCATTTGGGTCCTAAAAAAGTCATTTGAAAGTAGTAATTAAAATTCGGTCCAAATTATCTATAGGTTCTAGTTCCGTAGCTTTTAACTCTCATTTTTTCTTAAATAGTTATATATATATATGGTTGCCAATTTAGCAGGTATTTTTTTTTTACCTATGTGTAGGTATTTTTTTTTAGCCGTTAGATTATCATCTAATGGTGATTCAATGGCTATAATGAAGTACATAAAAAGACGTGCATCATTAATGTTATTTCTCTCTCTTATTTTTTAATATTAAAAAATGTGCAAGAAAAATTTTTATCAGCCAAAATGATACCTATGTATAGATAAAAAAAAAATATATGGTGCCTTCTTGAAATAGTCACTTAGTGAGACCTATACGTTTTCCTTTATTGAAATCCATCTTTGTAGATAAAGAATATGATGTTGATGAGCCAATAATATTTGTTCCCTGTGTTAAATTGTGAGCTTCTAGTTAATTATTGGAGATAGTGAAAGTTTGAAGTGGACTACAGTCCTGTGGTTTTTTCTTTCTTGGATTTTCCCTGCAAAAAGTTTGGTGTCTCACTTTGCGGATGTTGAACTATTCTACTTATTCTTTGTGGTGCTTAATTTGGTTGATGTTAGATTATTAATTTTGACGAGAATCCTATTTTAGACACACAAAGGGAATAGAATTGTTTGCTATTAATGTGGTTTTTTCCAGCACTTACAGACTTACAGTTGTGCTTAATTAATCATATCAAAGTCGTAATAGAATCTAATTACATAGAAATATGAGTATGTCTCATATTTGGTGCTTAAAACTTGTTAATTCACATTTTTGGTCCATGAAAATCAATAAACACAAAAGCACGCCATTTTCCATTTATGGGGCCCTCAATTTCTTGAAGCTACATGGTTGCTGTCAACTTGCTTGGCTACATCTGGATCATATATATTTGAGGGGAAAAAAATAATGGAAATAATTAAAAAAATGTATCTTATATACGTATGGCCAATTAACATTACATTAGTCATTGAGCCACTCAGCCTTCCAGAAGTAGTAACTTTGAAGCGGTCTGATAAAGACGCCACAAAGATTACCATCTGATAAAACCTAATATGATTGCTGCCACTATAATTTAAAGCGTGAGAACTGTATATAAATTATACATTGAGTTTCTATCAGCACCTTTGTCTTATCTGTGATTTTCTAGCCTCTGAACCAGTTGGAGTTCTCTTTTTCTGGGTCTTTCAACTTTTAACTTAAGAAGGCATATTCACTATGAAGGATGAAACCGCGTTGTTGACTAGTGTTCAATTGTTGTGGAAAGCTTCAATTGATATCTTCTTATAAGGTTGATATCTTCTTCGATATGGGAATTCACCTTTGGTCATAAAGCACGAAATCTGTACCGTCACCAAGGTTTCTTGTACGAGTATAGTACGTACTTAATTTGCTTAAACTAAAGGACATTAAGCAACTACTAAGAACAAATTTTATGTATTTGATCATTTCCCGTATTATGTTATTATTTTGGTTCTAAAAATACTTTCTAGTTTGTTCTTAAAAGTATGTGGATCCCCTAATATAGAAGTCCAAAGTTGAGATTTTCACTCCTCGTTATAATATATATATATATGGTTTCTAATCTAATATGTATTTCTTTTTACCTGTTCATAGATATTCTTTTTAACCGTTGGATTAACAACTATCATAATTTAAGTAGTTGAAAAAGAAAATAAAAATAAAAGTTCATTATTTAATATTTTTTATTTCTTCATTTTTATCATAAAAAATGTACATGACGAATTTTAATTGGACAAAATGATACTTATGTTAAAAAAATATATCTATTGGATTGGTGCTATATATATATATTGACCGTATCCATAAGTTGTTAGGGGTGATTTGCTATCTAAATTTTGTTAAGCAAATTTAGTATTCATTACATTTTATTTTTCCGAGTTTGCTCAAAATTTCTTTAATCTGACGAAAACGAAGGACCAAATCAAAATTACTTGAATTATACTGCGGAAAAAAAAAAGAGTAAAATTCTAAAACCCAGAAATATAGATAGATATCATGTGTTGGTGGCTCAAAAACATAGATACGTGTTTAATATGTTTGCAAAGGAGCTGTAATTGGATCTTTATGGCATAAACAAATATAAAAATTTTCTTCTTGGATAGGTTTGACTTATTATAATTGGTTGAGGCAGTAGCCAACGTTTTGAGCAAGTTCTATTGTCCATATGTGTTAATGGAACTTTCGTTTATTTTTACATGCTATCTATAAATCTCTTATCGAGTAGTTTCATTTAGCTTTTAGGAATTTTCAGACCCTCGTGTTAGAACATTATATAGTTCCATGACATATAGTCTCTAAAAGACTCCTAGTCTTCCAGATTTTCAAACTAGCTAGACCAATAGATGAAATGCTTCTAGATCACGTTCAAAAATTTTCAACATCAAATTTGACTTACTTTCAATCATCTGCAAATTAAGATGATTCACTCTTCTTCTTTTCTTCTATATATATATATATATATATATATATATATATTCTTCATGCTAATTTTTTATTGATTTTGTTCCATCCCTATAGCTTCCCACATAGT
This sequence comes from Trema orientale, assembly GCA_002914845.1. Classification (NCBI taxonomy): domain Eukaryota; kingdom Viridiplantae; phylum Streptophyta; class Magnoliopsida; order Rosales; family Cannabaceae; genus Trema; species Trema orientale. The sequence continues at coordinate 236,803 of JXTC01000068.1, forward strand.
AATATGATTGACAAGTCAAACGACTTGACCATTAGTTTTGGTTTCAGTGTTTTAATGCTGTTCCTCTAACAGTAAAGCCGGCTTGACAATAATCTAGAAGAGCTAACTTTAGAAAGTAAGAACGTAGAAATTTTCTACCACAATTGTCGTTAAAAAAGAAGAAAGTTATGTGATGAAATTACTTACATGATCCAAATTCCTTTTGTTTACATATATATTTAATCGGAACATACATAATTACATATGAATTTGCCACAAAAGTAAATTGACCTACTCTTATCGAACTTTCTTGATCAGCATTTTCTTTAGTCGTTGGAGTAATATTTTTCAACGGTTGGAATCCTTCCCCATCTCTTAGATTTGAAGCTTATCTCAAGTTTAATTGGGTCTAAACCTTCTTATTAAAACAGTACTATGGTTAAAGCTAACACAACTCTTTTTTTTTTCTTTTTTTTTTTCAATTTAAGAGAACTCTACATATACTTGAGAAGGATTTAAAAATTCTAAAATAGTACCAATTAAGAAGCAAACTTTGTTATAGTTAGATTGATAGATAAACAGTTATAGTGTGGATCTCACCATCCTAATTCCTATTAGACAATCATGATCCAATTGCGTTACGAGTCACTATAGCACCCTCTTAAAAATCCGGTATTTATATTGATTGAGATATCAGCCAAAACTACAAGAACTGGATTAATTGAGATGCTTTCAAAATTTCCTGCCCCCTTAAAGACCAAAAAGCCTATCTTATCATTGTTTCATTGTGCGCAGATATGTAATATGTTCAAGCTTTATTTTTATTTTTTTTTATTTTTATTTTTTGTTGCTTGAAATGTTGAAGCCCATTTGCGTACATATGAATGACAGTTTCCTTCCACTTTCCAAGTTGATATCTTTTCGCAATTTCTGGCATATAATTGGAAAGGAAAATACCTGGAGAAGATATTGGTGGCCTTCAGCTGTATTCGCTTTTTAACACTACTGTCAAAAGAGACTCTTTCAAACCCAAGTAGGTCCAAAATTACACACATAAAAGGAATAAGAAACTAATATAATTTAGAGAGAGAGAGAGAGAGAGAGAGAGAGAGAGAGATTGGTGAGGGCCCACCACGTAGACCAATTCCTTCTTTCTTGTTGAAAAGTTTTACTTCCTTTTTCACATGAGCTTTTTTTACTTGGAAGCACAGATACATATGTGATGACTAACGTAGTTGAAACTTGAAAAGAATCCAAAGACAAATCTAAACAGAATGAAAATCGACCGCCAATTGATATTAATTAATGCCCTTCTTTTGATTTTTATCGTTTTCACATCTATTATTCAAGTAGTCAGCCCTCTAGCTATTTTTAAGTGCACCAACTTTTAATATTGTTTTTGCCATTGATCTTTTTGGGCCTAAAAATATGCATCTACTTAGATATTCTTAGGCATTTCTTAGCAAAACCAAAATAAATAACATATAAAAAGGATGTTATTAAGTTATATGAAGTAGATTCACAACAAGAAGGCAAGGTCAAATTGTGACGTATTAGACATGACAGTGGGCTTCCTTGTTTGTGACTGCTTCTCTAAAAGTCTTTCAATATATGTTTTTATATCCATTCTTACTAGTCTGAAAGTGGCATGTGTCCTCGATATAGTTGGTGACATCCACAAAATTTTCACCAATGGTTGTTTAAATCAAACCATTTCTCTAAAAATATTATTTTAATTCTATTTAGGAAACCCATCAATAATTGTTGCTTTAATTTCAAGGTAATGTTGGGTTAATTCATTTCCTAGTGGTGATTTGGTCATCTACCTTCACCCAATAACCCCATATGGTGGATTCCACGTGATTCTAATACTTGACAGAGTGCCTTCCCTTCTAGACTTCTTCTCATGTTCTTTTCTATTTTATGTTATATTTGAGCGAGTAATAGTGTGAAATGTAAATTATCAAAATAATAATAAAGTGAAATGTAAATGCAAATTAAGCCGAACGTAATTCGTATTTTTCTATTATAAAAAGCGAATTAAATTACATCATCACCATATATATATATATATATATATATATATATATATATATATTAAAGTTGTGGTTTGAAACCAGATGCTCTAATTTTTCTTTCATGTTTCTTTTATTGGTTCGGTTTGTTAAAGAGAAAAAAAAAGTTATCATGTTGGAAACTGGTTTATGTGGAAGCATATCGTTAGTCCGAATTATCTATCTTATTTTCTGTTTATTTAATTATATTCTTGCAAATCACATACTTAAGATAATTTCAATTTTCAAGAAAAATATAGATATTAAATATCTATAAGCGGGTTTCTATTCGAAATGATGTGTACAAATTTGTTAGGTGGGAGGCATGGTACAAGATATGATAACTGAACAGACAACCCGAGTCTGATATACGTGTACCTGATTTTTAAGGAAAATGTGAAGTTTTTGTTGTTATTGTTATTATTTATATTAAGTAAGGACACTAGTAGGGATTTCACTACTTATTATCTCACTTTTTAATACCATCAGTGCTTTTTGTGTGATTTATTATGATTCAATTGATGATTTTTTTTTTTTTGATAAAAACAGGCTCATCAGGGAAATATCATTACACAAAACAAAAGAGCTTCAGTTACAGTACAAGTATAAAGATTGCAATTTCAAACACCTTACAAAAGAAGACAAAAAGTGGATCACAAACACAATAGCAGCAAGATTTGTGAGTTATTATAATTTTCCAAGAGAAGAAGATAACAAAGGCCACCAACAAACTATTGCCTTCAACACATGTTCCTGGATTGCGTTCTTGACAAAGTAGACTATATGATTTTAATACTAATTGAGATCCACGCCTGTTGAAAAGAAAAACAACTTATCTGTCTAACAAATCTAAATCAAAAAAGAAAATCTCAGATTCAAGAACTGATAAACGGACTTAAAATCTACACAAAATATTGTACTACAAACCAGATCCATATATAGACTTATTATAAAACTAAAAGAAAACTGAAAAAATCTCTCATCCTCGCAAGAGGTCAAAAAGAGATATCAAGGAGAAAGGGGGATAGAGAGGAAGGAGTGGAGGCTGGAGAAGGAGAAAGAGACGCTCTCTCTCCGGCCTCAGTGAGAGTAACGGCAGAGCTTCTTTTCTGAGAGATAAAAGTAGGTATAGAGAGAGAAGTAGGGTTTGAAGATATATGTTTTTTGTTATTTCCTATTAGCTGAAATATTAGAACTTACTACTAATAGGTTTAGGATAATACTAGAGTCTCAACTATTGTAACAAATTTTTTATACTAATATATATGACACCATTCAATTAGTATATTAAAACTTGTCATAAATAGATTAAAAATTTTTATCAATTAAGCGGTGATAAATTATGTGCCACACATGTTGCATTAAAATTTTGGTACAATAGTTGGGACCTCAAGCATTATCCGCCATATGTTTAATAATATTCACTTATTAAATATTAACAAATCATTTGTTAGGTGATATTATTAGAAAGATGAGATAATTAGTGGGATTCCAAACATTATCTCTCAATTAATGAGGTTAATTAATTTATATTACTCAAAATTGAACTTTCAAATCAAAACTTTTTATAATTTTATAACAAGTTTCAGTTCCTAAATATATTTTTCATGAAAAAGTAAGAAAAAGAAAAGAAAAAAAAATCTTGAAATGCTTTGCAAGAGATATATTTACCAAAGAACAAAAACCCTCCGGCCGATTGATGTCTTAGACATATTATATATCGACCCTTTCCACGACGTGGCTTACTTCATATTGATTTCGTGTTGATGCATGCTATCATCATATCTCTATGTATCGTGCGTAATCAAGGGGTCATATATACTGAGTAAAGGCGTAAAAGAGGAACTATTCAACCAACTGATCAAAATGTTTTAAGCCCTTTAGGCTTTTCTTTGATAATTTAATTTGTGTCCACCAATTTTCTTGATATCGTGCATGGTCATCATCCACAACATCATGCATACATGTACAAGGGAGAGAGAGAGAGAGAGAGTCAATCAAGGTGGATGAAAGGCGGATAAAATGTTAATATTAATGTTAATAGTATAATGTTGATTCTAGAGTAAGACAAATGAGAAACAGCCCTCTTATACTATTCTGGCATATTTCAATTTTCTCCATTATTCAATACATAAAGTGTGCTCATCTTTTTTTTCCATATCACCTTTTTGAAATTCTGTGACCCCCTTCCCTTCCCTGTATGTCTCTCCTTCTCCAGCTATTATGCTCTCTCTCTCCTCTCTCTCCTCTGTCCTTTTATATATATAATTAACGTTATCATTATCGTTATCATCAATTGGTAACAACCAGCAAGGAGAGCTAGCAAGCTTAGCTTACTTGACCTCACAAACATAAACCACACCAACCCTCAAAAGAAAAATAAATCAAAAGAGAAAACATGGGGAGAGCTCCCTGTTGTGACAAAGCCAATGTCAAGAAAGGCCCTTGGTCACCAGAAGAAGACGCCAAACTTAAGGCTTACATTGAGCAAAACGGTACCGGTGGTAACTGGATTGCTTTGCCCCAGAAGATAGGTATATATAATCAAAATCCCATCTTCATACTAATTACATATGTTATATATGTGTAAATATAATCACTTAGCATGCTTAAATATTTATATATTGATTGTCTCCTAGAATCTAACCGATGAATATATTTTATATTGATTGTCTTCAGGGCTTAAGAGATGTGGGAAGAGCTGTCGTCTCAGATGGCTAAATTATCTTAGGCCAAACATCAAGCATGGCGGGTTCTCAGAGGAGGAAGATAACATTATTTGCAGCCTCTATCTAAGTATTGGAAGCAGGTAATTAATTAATTGAGAACAATTCAAATTAATAAGCTTTTCAAAACTTGGGTGTGTTTGATATATAATTTATGTATATATGTTTTGTGTATATACATACAGGTGGTCTATCATTGCAGCTCAATTACCAGGACGAACTGATAATGACATAAAGAACTATTGGAACACTAGACTGAAGAAGAAGCTCTTGGGGAAACAGCGCAAAGAACAGGCTGCGGCCGCGGCGGCTAATCAGGCGGCGGCTGCTAGGCGAGCCAACAACAACAACAACAACAACAACGTCATAAAGCCAGAAATAATCAAAAGAGAAGCTAGTAGTACTACTACTGCTTTTGATCATAACATTCTTCTTCCAGGCGGCTTTATGATGAGCCACCAGAGAGTACCATACTGGCCAGAGCTACCTGCAGTAACGGCCATGCCTGTGGTGAATAATAATAATAACAATAATCACTACTATAATGTTTCTGATCAACTCAAGGACCAAGAAGCGGCCGCCTCCATAAAGAATTTTTTGATCAAACTCGGAGGGAGATTCTCCGAAACCGAGAGTGGTACTACATCTACTACTACTACTACTTCCACTCCAGATTTCCAGTACCCTCTTGATCAATCATATCAAACCGCGGCCTCATTCGATCATCAATGGCCAATTATGGGCCAGTATGAAGTGGAAGCTAGTGGTGTTGGTCCAACAAGCATGGATCATGGGCTTGAGAAACTGCAAGCTGAGCTAAGCCAGCTGATCTATAGCAACCCAGCTCAAGAGATCTTGTTAGATGGTTCGGATCATGAGGGTTTCTATGGATCAATGGAGATGGTCAAGGTGGCCGGAAGCAGTAGTACTGGATCTGGGACCAGTACTACTACTAATTCTGTGGACAGTGGAATTAGCTCCTTGGTTAATATTAATTACCCTTCAATGGTTCCCGACTATGGAAACTACCAGCAGCCTCATGATCATCATCATCATCAAGATTCTGCTTTTGGATACGTCTTTAAGTCCAATGTAATCAACAGCTAGCTAGCAATGTGTAAATGCATGTGGGGTGCTAAAATATGAGATCTTAGAGAGCTAGCTAGGGAATTTGTTATAAGGAGGGAAATCTATCATTAATGGAATTTGTTTGTTTTAATTAGTGATCAGTCACACCTGCAGTATGTGCTTTCATTTAATTTGGCCACATATATTCATCTCTTAATTCTATCTGGTCATGATCCGTTTCTTTGATTCTATGAGCCAATTTCTTTCTTATATATTCTATCGTTTCATTTTGTTGTATATACGTTTATATATACTGAATTATGATCTCTCTCTCTCTCTATATATATATTGCTTTTGGTTGATGGTGACTATATATGCAGGTTTGGAATCCTAGGACACATGAACTTGATATCTATATCCTCTACACAACAACAGTAGTAGTAGTACTAGTACTTCTCTTCTGCACTTGCATGGGTCCTATTTGGCAGGCACACTTTGAGTGCAGTCATATTTGGGTACTATTATTTTTTACTGACTGTTCCTGAATGATCAGTATTACATATATATATATGTGTGTGTGTGTAAACCTTTATGACAAGCTTTCCACTTATTAATTAGTTACCAAGGTCATATTAATAAGAGAACTTCTAATTTGATCCCTTTATTAAAAGTTCGAACACATGGAGCTGAATTGCATGTGTCCCGAAGTATATATCCCAGAAAGCTTCACGAAAAGGCAGCTAGGGAAAAGTGCATGCCCCTTGACGTTTTTGGCGCAACTTGCTCGGCTTGTACCAAAGCAAAGGCATCCAAATCTCTGGCTCTTTCCCCTTATTGTTTTCTCCATGTAATTAATTTGCAATAACAAATTAATAACAAGCTGATCACTACTATATATATACATACAGGTGTAAATTCAGTATTACACTTTTACAATCATATATATATATATATCATGTAGTTCCAAATAGAATGAGGAAAAAGTTATAACTTGCCTAGCTAGCAGTGCTTTCTATGTTATATATGTTCTATTTATATATAATGGAGATGTGAGGTGGCACACTTTTGCTAGTTTTGCTCGATTATTGAAGGATATTCATTGTCCCGGCCGTTTGATTCAGCAATCAGATCAAATTTCTTTTTGTTTTTCGCTGTCTGTTTAGATATAATTCATGGGATAAATGCACACTTATAAAAAGACATATGCGTGTACATGTACACATATAAAAGTATATATGCGTGTTGCTATTTGCTAGCAGATTAAGTAAACTTGCACTTATGGAAACGTCGATTTAATTAGGGGATTTCCCTAATGTTAATTTTTCTTTAGTCTTTTTTCTTATATATATATATATATATTAATGATGGACATCTTAAGTTTTGAGGCTTAACATGGTAGTATACCTATATTTACATGTTACCCACATAAAGAGCTACTTTTAATTGATTTCTTGTTTTGATTTTTTCTTTGCTCATCAAAAGTGCTGAATGTATGCAGAACGCTTGATTGATTATATGGGACTGGGAATAAAATCCATAGTAATTGGCTTTGCCAAAGCTCTAATAAGAACCTTAATTAAACTAAAATTTTTAATTATGTGAGTACGGTTCCCAATTAGAAAATAAAAATGAAAACAGTTGATGCGAAAACTTAGAGAATCATGATCATGAACTATAAAAACAGAATATGTTAAATGAGAACAGGACAAATAATAGGCATACAGAAACACAGATTTATATTATATAACAATATATAAATACGTACACACACACATATATATACATATATATAGTTCGCCTTTAAAGTCTCATTCAGCGTAGAGATCCGTGAGAAAATCATGTACAATTCTGTCAAGGTTAAAAGTGATAACGAATACTAATGTAAGAATCCACTCTAGAATAAAATATTAACCTAAAGTTCTTGGGATGTCTTTTGCTTTAGATTTTACAAAGACACATATAAGTTTCAATTGGTAATTAGCCAGTATGAGACAAGTATCCTATTATATATGTAATATACTTTTGGAATATACATTGCATCGATCTTTCTTGTGTAAAGCATAACCCAGCAAATGGAGACTGTATTTAGTTTTTCGATCAATGTGGTCTCTTCTAGTTTGTACCTTAGAGTAAATATATCGAGTTTATATGATTACCAAAGCTCGCGGAAGCATTTAAATATTTGCCTCATATACATGGTTAATTTTTGAAAAACTAAATAAAATATTTGATTCATAGAAATTTTTATATGATTGCATTACTTAAATCAAAGTGCATGTTTATGTCATGCTTAAGACGAGATCTAGGAAATGCTGGCTAATTAACAAAGATCCTTAGTATTAAATTCATGTTATGTTAATTATGTACTTGACACATATAAGTAGCAATGCTTCAAGTTTCACATTGGAGATCATAGATTATTTTTTAAGAGTATAGGTTTAGGAATTTAAAAGTAATATTTCCTTTAAAGATGTTCAATGGTCTTACATTTGCTTTTAGTTTCAATCCCAATTTTGTAGGCAATTACTTTTAGAAATTCAGCTGTGTACGTATCTAGAAAATTAAGTACAGAAAATAAGGCAAGGAGTAAATTCGCCTTTATTAAACCGTGGTTGACACAGATCAATGTGGCCAACTTAGACATAGTTAGTCAATGAATGATGAAAACTAAATTCAAGGACAGTTGTCAAAACTAAAGCATGTCAATCATAAAGCAAAGCACATTTTGGTCAGACTAAACCTGCATACAAGAAATATGTACAAATAATTTAATTCGTTGAAAGACTTGCAGAAAAAGGGGCAAAAAAAAAAAATTGGAGAGAGAGAGAGAGAGAGAGAGAGAGAGAGAGAGAGAGAGAGAGAGTTTTATATGTGTGCATATGCTCCGGAAGTCAAAAGGAGATAAAAAGGGAGCACTAAGTTTAAAAACAATTGACCAGGTCGGTAATGGCTAGCCTCGGCGGAAATCCAGTTCAAGTATTTGCTCAGTCAATTACTCAATTCTTAAGTAATATATATTTGACAATGTGGGAAATTACAAAATTGAATTAAAAGGATAAAAAAATTATTGTATTAAAGATCAATTTACGTGTCAAATTCTCATTGAAAAGAATTAATTCTAACTGTGGCCAACGAATGTACTAAGCCTGTGATCATTAAATTCCTATTATTCTCAATAGTAAATATTTTTCTTATCTGAAATGGGATGGCATGTACTTTTTCTTTTATATTTTGTTGGATTTCAAAATTAAGTTACAAAGAATTGTAATTAATAATCTTTTTCAGCCAATAATATTAATATTATATTGCTACAAATTGTTTTCTTTTCTCGCTGGCTGTCCATTATTTATAACATCGCTGTGCATTTTGATACAGACTAGTACCTTACTGTTCATCATGAGTATTAAATTTGTTTACGGACATGAGTATTAAATTTATTTACTCCGTAAACAAATTAACGAAATCTTCTTAATTTATGCTGGCTAATTGTTAATCGCAAGCAGTGACATTTTTGCCGATACGTGTTTCATCAGCATTTCGACTCTCTCTGAGGTCATTAAGACTCCTTCCTTCGTTAGGCATAATATTTATTTGAAGATAGCATTTTTTTTTCCTTCATTCTAATATATTTAAGAGTGATAAAATTTTAACCAAAAAAATATTTAAATTATTATCATGTATTACGGCAGTTGTACAATAGGTTAATAAATTGAATTATTGAACCAAAGATTTGGATCCCATTGATGCCTCACATTGCTCAGCCGACGTTCTAGAGTATTATGCAACTGAGTGTGACATTAACTCTAACATATAATAAATTGATTTTTTTATTATAAAGTAATGAACGAGGGCGTTTTATTAATCGATCCTATGATAGACATATATGTGTGTGTATATATATATATATATATATATATATATATATATATATGTATAGCAGCCTTATAAAGTCAATATAATCTATCTATATTTTCATTTGTACTTCTTTTCTTGAACAACGTAGTCATAAAAAAAACAAGAGAAACACGAATCATAATTAAATTAAATCTAAATTGATTAAAGGACTCAAAAGTTTGAAAGACAAAGTTCCACGCTTTGATTTCTCTATTCTTTTGAGGTCAAACGAGGCCAACTCAATTATTGGAAAATTGATGTATCATATGTAGTTGTTACAAAACTGGATCACATATATAAATTACTAGTTAATTAACCTTGACTTTTATTAATTTTTTTTAGTAAAAGGCTAATTAATTTTCTTCTTCATCTCGGAATATCCATGTTGACATGTATCAACACTACTATATACTTATTGGTTTTGTCAATATGTGAAGAAACTTCAAAGTCCATATTACTAACACCAACTCTCACATCAATCATTTTTCAAATGTTTCAAGATTGGGACAATTTTCTTTTATAGTCACCCATAAACATCTAAGTGGTAAATTGGTTAGGATATAGAGATATAAAAGTCATACATACATTAGATTGTAATTTATTTGCTTTAATTAGTCATATATAATTTTAGTATGTACTGCCTGTACAAGTGTATTATTTTAAAAATTGAAATACACCGAGTTTGATATAGCATAAATGGTTCTCTCTCTGAGGCGTATATAATAATTTTTTTTTTAAAGCAGAAACAATCAATAAGTCATGTAAAAACAATGTTTCAAACATTCTCAACAAACAGCAAAAAAACAAAATCAGTAGGAGATGATGGCCATTTGAATATATAAATGACTCATGCATAAAGAGGATAAGCTATAGGTATGTACAAAATTAAAGTAGAACAACATTTTATATTTGAGGTATTTGAGGTCTCTTTCTCTGACCATGAGTAGTACATAAAATTTCCATGAAATCTAAGCGAGCTAGTTACAAGTGTCACAAAACAAATTGGCAACATTTTTATGTACTTCTAATCACTCAATGTTCCATGTATTTACAACATGAATTAAAACCGTAATTAATAAAGGAAAAAAGATAAAAACTAATTTTTTGACTCCAAATACACCAGAAAAGTAGAATTGGCCGCAGAGAATATCTCCTATAGAAATCTCTAAATAAAGAGGGGAAACAAAAAAGATTTTGTATTTATAATAAAATAAGTTGTGTAAGCAGTGACATCAATATGGAGAAGACAACCAGTATGGACTGCACAAATAATGGACTTCAATGCCACGCACTACCATCTGAAAGCATGGTGTTAAAGGCTAACTCTCTGGGAACCTGTAATATTTTATTATAAAATATAACGGTCTGAACAAATTTTTTTTTTTCACCCTTAACAGCTTTACCTCTTTTATTTTTTTTTTCCCAGCTTCTTGTGCATGTTTTAAATATTAACTTGTATTAAATATTGATGGTGTGAAACAGATCCTGGTACTTCTGATCCTATGTATATCAAAATGAGTGAACAATTCGCTTTATATTTTGTTCTAATCAGTATATAATGCATATTCAATTTATATATTACTCTCAACTGATATCTAGTGAGCTGGTCTAGACACTGATCATATAAACAGCTGCTAACTAGCTAGGGCTACAATTAATGGAGCCAAGTTTGAGATTAGGTCAAATTAAAGCAGGTTGTAATTATATACTGGAGCTGCTTAATTTATGAGGTATGAGATTAATTCAAACTTGGCTTATTGTTTAATGACTACAAGTTCTATATTATATAGCTTTTGTTAACATTAATTCTAGGATCTCCTCATAAATTTCTAGCTATATACATCTATAGCTGGGGAGTTTCTTATAATTGAATTTTCTAGCTCTCATTAGTTGTCTATTTTTCTAAAAGCATTAGCATAACAAACCAGATGATAGTCCTTTTCTCTACTCTCTCCCACAAAAGGCAAAAAGAGAAGATGATAGTAGACTAAAATCATACTAAACTTCCTCCTCAAAAATAAAACATACTAAATTTCTAGTAATATTGATAGAAGCCTCTAGATTAACCATGCTTAACTAGTTACATGACTTTCCTACCCGGCTTACTTTCCTACAAATATCCCATGTTTCTGATAATAATATTGGTTCTTGGTGGCCCATTGATTCAAGGAACAATTTCTTATATAAATTAAGCCAGCTATAGTTCATGGAGTTTTTATAGAAAGAAATTTGCAGCACTAGGGACGCTTATATATTTATTATGCATTGTATATATACATATATCTATACATCTTGTATGCTTTGAAACAGACACTGTTAATAATCCTTAGGAACCGGATAACATTATTTCATCAATTTTATTACTAGTTAATTGTATATATGGTATATATATTAGAAGGAATAATCCTCGACCAAGAAGAAGCAGAACAGAAACGGCCTAAAAGGATATAACCAGAGCTTGAAATTTTTTCCTTTTTTTTTTAATAACAATAAATAAATTATAAAAAGCTACTTTAAAGTGGGGACACGTTCTTTCAAAGCCACGGCCCTAATAAAACACCAAATGAACCTTGATTGAAGCCTTCAAGTCACCCCATGAAGCGACAAAAACCCCGCGACGACCTTTGTCTCAACCTTTTAAATATTATATTAATATTTGGCAGCACTAAAATCAGTTTAATAATATATATGAGTTTCTCTCTCTCCCAGTTGTTTTGTTTATTTATTTTGTGATATTGACACTCACTAACATGAAGAATATAATTATTTTATAATTCTCATTTTGTTCTCTTGTTCAAAGCTAGCAACCTCTTTTAATTAGTCTCTGTAGAATACTAGGAAAGAAATCCTTGTGAAAATTTTGGATCAGATTTATTAATCAATTATTCTGTCTTCCAAGAAGAAGAAACTTTGTCATTTATTAATCAATTATACGTCTATATAGCGTGCTAGGATGACAATTTATTAGTGTCATCCTGCATCAAGCTCACGTTAATTAATGACCGGTCTAGCAAACTAGCTAGCTAGACGATTCTCATGTGGTAACAAAATAACTGTAGAAAGACTATTTGAAAGTGTTAGGCAGTAAAAAACCTGTTTTTTTTTTTTAAAAAAAAAATTCTTTACTAAATATAGACATTTTAAGTTTTATTTTCGGCCAACGTGGATAACTATGGACGATTTATATGGTGGTCATGTCATAATTTTTTTAAATATATTTTGTAAGCATCTTTAAAATTAAGTCATTTACAAAAATTAGGTCTATTTTGTAAATCACCCCACATAGATTGTTTTTTTTTTAATAAAAAAAACTAAAATGAACTTTTATATATTTTTTATGATTTTGTTTGTCGTTACCTTATAGCATGGGGGGTCTTCATCACTAATGATCCTACAGCGTTGGACTAAGTGTGATTTGAACACACAATTGGGACGTTAGTAGTGTTTTGGGTGTAAAACGAGGTTTTAGGAGTATTTTGTAAAATGAATTTTTTAAAACTATCACAATATTAACAACGAGTAACGGTGAAAATAATTTATTCATGGTCATAAATACTGTAACGATCGGTCACTAATACAGTTTCTACTCATCACTAATAGTCTAATATTGGAACATTTCTAAACAAGTCAAGATAAGAAATAGTCCTATTTAAGTTATTTTCGCCCAAAAATGTTCGAACTTCAGGGAGGGATTTAGGCTGATTAGTAGTTTTGGAGAATTTTATTAAATTCATAGGCAGTTTTTATTAAAAAAAAAGTTTGCTAGAAAGCAAATACAATTTTCTGTAACTACCATACATGAAAAAAGCAACGTAGTCGAGTTGGGCCCTGTGACAAATTTGTCGCACGAGTCACCGTTTGGGCTTATATCAGACATTATTGAGCTCACTATAGAAAAACTCTTGAGACAATTAGGTGAATGACTAATTTCTTAAATTGGTTTAAGTAAATATTCATGTTTTAAAAGTTATAGCTAAATGTCTATTTCTTTTAAGATTTCACTTGTATAATATATTTTATTTTTATTTTTATCATTAAGTGAGTTGAATATTTATGTATAAACTTTTAAGCTTATTCATATACTTAATTTTGGACTGAAAAATGATCAAATAGCTAGTTGACCCGCAAAAATCAGTGACTTGCAAGAATTCCACTTATAACTAAAAGTAACGAGTAACAACCCTTTTTTCAAAACTAAAAATTAACAAAAAAAACAACCTTATTTTTATATCAAAATTAAAACTACAACATCAACCTCAAGATCCACGTGGGGACTTCTGTTTTTCAATTAAAATAGGGTAATGTCGACTTTTTCAAAGAACTAGTGGCGCTTAGCATCTTTCGACAAGAAAATGAAAAGGGTTGCACTATTAGCTATATTAGGATTCGTAACAGTGGAATAAAGTTTTTACAAGAATTATGTAGACAAACACCACTACCATAAAGAGTATTTATAACAAATGTCCTTTTTTCATATGAATTTTAAAAATAACCTTTTTTACACCTATTTGTTTAAATGACCGTTTTTTAATAGAAAAATTTTATGCAAAAATATATCAATTTTATGTATATTATATCAATTTTTTATTAATATATCAATTTTTGATAGTGTTTTAAATTGAATATTCCTATAATATGATTTTTGGCATTTTTTGATAAATTTGGCCATTTTTTAATAGTGTTTGAAAAACATAACTTTTTTGAATAATGATCTAAACTTTGGCCTTTTGGATAATAAAGCACACATAACCCAAATTGTAGGCCCAAAATTTAGTACATGAGTAAGTCCAAATTGTTATAGCAAAATGTCCAGACCATAGATCCATTGAAAAACTATACCAAATAGGGAAAATTAGGAAATACACGGTAAACACATAAAAGAATTAGATATATAATGTCAAAAAGATATTAAGTCGTACATACGGTATATGATTAGTATTTTTAAAAAGTAAAGTTTAAAAAGCGTATTAATATAAAATAAAAAGGGAAAAAAAAATCTCGACCACTAGATGACTTAGTGATTTTATTTGTTAGCCCCTTTCTTCTTGTGAAGGGTTCGAACTCTTCCAAGCCTCTTTTCATTTTTTTTTCAATATTTTTTTTTGGTTCCATTTTAGGTTTTTTTTTCCGTTCATTTTACTTCTTTAATTTTCTTTTCTTTTCTTTTCTTTTCTTTTTTCCCTTTTGTAACTATTTTTCCTTTTGTATTTCTTTTTTACTAGTTACCAATAATATTAATTTGAAGTACTTACTAGTTTGTAGTTTTTTAATATTTTTTTGGTTCTTTTTTAGTTTTTTTTTCCCATTCATTTTACTTCTATTTTCTTTTCTTTTCTATTCTTTTTTTTCTTTTCCAACTATTTTTTCCTTTGTCTTTATTTTTTATTAGTTACCAATAATGTTAATTTAAGGACTAGTTACTAGTTTCTAAAATTGACTAGTTACTGGTTATTAGTAACTAGCAACCAATCTTATAACTGGTAACCAACAATTATTCTTGTAATTGGTAACTCATAATCAAATTGGTAATTTATAACTGACAACCAAATTGGTTGATGGTAAATCAGACACTAGAAACTAAAATGAATGTGCTAACTAGAAATTATATTCGAGAGCTAGAAACTAGTAACTAAAAACTAGTAACTAGAAACTAGCAACCAAAATGGTAATTAAAAACTAGCAACCAAAGTGGTAACTATTCACTAGTATTTGCAACTACCCACCAATCTTGAAACTAGTAAGCAAATTGCAATTGGTAACTAGAGTAACCAGTAACAAAATTAGTAATTGGTAACTAGCAATTAGTACCAATATAATAGAAACCAAAGCAACCAGTTATTAATAACAAGTAACTATATCAGAAACTGGTATTTAGTAAAAAAAAAAAGGTAATAGCTCAATTAAAAGAAGGAAAAGAAGAAATAAAAAAAAATACTAAAAAAAGGAAGCAGCATGGCTCAATGGAAAAGAAAAATAGAAAAGAAAAAAAATTAAAAATAAAATAAATGAGCTAGAAAGCTAAATTAATAGCCAGAAACCAGTTACTAGTAACTAGTAATCAGTAACCAGTAACCAATTATATATTAGTAACTGATAAGCAGTTTATTTAAAAAAAAAATTACAGCTCATTATCCATAGGAGAGAGAAAAAAGGGGAGAAAATAAAAGAAGAAAAAAAAGTCAGGAATGAAAGAGAAAAAAAAAAGAAAAAAATAAAAAGGAGAAAATGAAAAGAATAAAAAAACAGAAAAATAAAATAAAAATGAGAATGATGGTAACCAGTTTAATTAAAAAAAATTGTAGCTCATTATCCCTAGGAGAGGAAAAAAGGAAAGAAAGCAAAAAAAGAAGGAAAAAAAAGTCGGAATGAGAGGGGAAAAAAAAAAAGAAAAAAAATGAAAGAAGGAGAAAAGGAAAAGAATAAAAAAAAATAGAAAAATAAAACAAAAACCGAAATAGGGGGCTAGTGGGATTCAAAACTAAGTAAGGAAAGAGAGAAGAAAGCCTATGTCCACTTTGCTAAAGGATATTTTAAGTTTTCTTTTACACTTTAATTTATATAATAAGTGATTTATAAAGTTGGTCAAAATTATGAAAGTGTTATTGCGTTTTGACTCCGTATTTCCTAATTCTTTTAATATTTCTCTGTACCAAAGAGGTATTTTTTTATTGTACTGTATAATTGTAATATTTATTTTTTTATGACGGTATAACCTTTTAAAATCCTACCAAATACATCTCTAAATCATATCGGAACCTACGTTCCGTATTTCCAAATTTCTCACTCATTTTCCATTTTTCCTACTATTTTCTTGTCACTTTCCCTCGTTCAAGAAAATCCCAACCAATTTCTTTGCACGATTCAAAAAATAAGCACAAATTCACTTATAAATCAAGAACTTGAATCGATAATCGACTTTCACGACTCAAAATCTAGCTTCGTCGTCTTCGATTTTGGGTAAGTTTATCATTTTTCGCTTTTGTTTAAGCTCATTCTTGTCGATTTGAGTAGACATATATTCATCTGAAAATCACATAAATATATAATATACCTTTAACATCTTCTCACATTAATTTGCATTATAAACCCTAAGTTAGACAATTTTGTTTTGGTATAGGTTCATCTCCATTAAAAAACACTTTATCATCAACTTTTGATATTTCAAAGATTCAAAGCAAGGTGTATTTCAATTAAGTTATATATAGTCTGCTCCCAAAATTTACCAGTATAAGTGTTTACTTTTTGGTACGTGCATTATCTTGTTCATGTAATAGATTTGAGTGTGTTTTCATGCAATATATTTGGGGATGAAACTGTGGTTCATGTTAATCAGAATTTGATATCATTCACTTGTTGTTATAATACTTTGGATTTAGGTTAAATGAAATCTAAAACGAATTTCAGATTTTATAAATTAGGTTCATAAATTTAATTGTAATATATCGTGGTATTATTTTGGTAGAAATGCTCCCCGTTGTGTAAGAACAGTTTTGATTTAATGATAAATGTGTTTTGTAAAAATCATCTAGATTTTTTTTCTTTTGGGCATTAGAATTTTAATTTAGATTGTCATTATCCTATTTGATGTTTTATATAGATGTGACTGGGTATATGAAACACAGTTTATCTTTCATTCACTTTGTTAGCAAAAAGTCCTCCACTTATTTTGTTAGCAATAGATGTGGCTAGGTGTATAAGAATCTTATCTGTTATTCAGACTTCCTTGGCTTTTCCACTTTATTATCAATGAAATAAAATAGATTAAATCTACTAGATATGACCAACGACGAGGACAAATTATCTATGGACTTGGATATATGATTATGATTTGTTGTAATTTTAGGTACAAACCTGTTTTGAGATTAATTCATTGGATGGTGGATTTCATGTAGCATTGAAAGAAACGATTAAGAATTATAGTTTCATTTGTTATGAAATACTTTCCTTGCATATAAGATGTGTTACTGTATATTGAACTGTAAAAACAAAAAATAATACTTATCAAATGCTGCTGTAACTGTTGGAAACTGATAGTTATAACTTATTTTATTGTATGTAAGTTTTTGAACTAGGTATATGTGATGTTAAACTATATAAACAGAAACAGTAATTATCAAATACTGCTTTAACTGTGCAAACTAGTAGATATAACTTATTTTATGCATATGTAAGTTTTGAACTAGGTATATATGATATTGAATTGTAAAAGAAGAAACAATAATTATCAATGCTGCTGAACTGTAAAAACTATGAAAACTGGTAGGTATAACTTACTATATGATATAGATATTTTGATATATGGTATATACTTGGTAGATATAACAATGTTATTCTTCAAAAAGAGAGGTCATCATGGAATGCTTATCATCAAGAGAGCTAAAATATTAACTATGGATGTAAGCATAAAAGAAGTAAGTCAGAAGAAAATGAAGTTCTTCCGATGAAAAATTGTCATAGAGCTTTATTATTGGGCCAAGGACAAAGAGAGAATGGATTATGAAAGCGATACAGAGAGGGGAATTAAGAAAATGAATGAGACAATATACTCGTTTGGTTTAGCTAGTCTAAAAATAATTTGCAATTACATATTATGTATTGATGACAAATCCCAAAGACAATGTTTTTGATATTTTTAGTTGACATTGACAATGGATATTAAAGTTTCATATTTTTTCTTCAAAAGCTTATATGAATAAGATTGGTGTATAAAACTTACAATAAGAAAAATTAATGTACTAAGAAAAACATAGCAAAAAGTAGATAGAATCTGGTAAATAAAAATATAAATGTGAATGGTATAATCTGGTATAATACTGGTATATGAGGTACGGATGTGAATTAAAATATAGAAGTCATTAATACGCTCTCTAAAAGCCAGATCTCCTTTTTTCCAGCAATGGCTCCTCCTTAGACAGCTTTTCCTTCCACTAACAGGTTCCTCCCCCCTTCCTGGTATGGGTTTTTCTCTGTCTTTTTTATTGTTTTTAATTTTATATCAAATAATTCCCCCATGTAGGATGTCATTCTTCCTCCTCGATCTAGATCTATGGAGGTCTTAGTACACTTAAATCTAGATCTGTGGTAGTTTATGTTGTTTTTATTTTTTATTAGTCAAGAATATGATTGTCCTTCAGATCTGTATTATTTTTTATTCAGGTCTGGAGAGATCGTTACCATAGCAAATTAGAATTAGTAGAATCTCTCTTACAGTGAATCAATCAGAGGTGTCAATTCGGATTGGGAAGAATCAAAACGAGCCATTAAAGAGTTCATAGTTTATCCTTCATGCAGTTTTTCTCCAAGATCATTATCAGGGACCACCGGTGCTCCGAGATTTTTGAAGGAGTTTTATCTTCAAATTTATGAATTATTTTCATGATTCTCATTGTAAGAAGTTATATGTAACTCGATTAGCTATCATAACCCGTATGTAAGTGTTAATGAAATTGTTTCTTTTCCAAAAATAAAAAATTCAATATGCCAGATTTTGATCAAAATAACAAGCAAATACCAAAGCATATACCATGACACTAAATCAATGCAAACCATAAAAAGTAAAGGGAAAAACATGTTAAAAAAAATACATAAATTAATGAACAAAAGAAACTAATTACAAAAAAAATTCCATATTAACATCACCAACTTGGTATATTTGAAAACTAATTGACCATGAAAAAAATCCCAAGTAAGAGTTTTTTCATTGTCAACAAGCGCTTGACTTATGGTTAAGAAGTTCTTGATACTCTTAAAAGTATTATTTTTAGAAAAATACAGAAAAAAGTCATTTTTACCCAAGTTAGTCCTATCTTGTCATTTTCTCCTTTCTATGAAACTTTTAACTAAATAACTTGATTTTCAAATAACTTGGACAATGGCCTAGAATATGTTGTTCCTAATCTGAAAATATCTCACATTTATTTAGAATTTTTTTAAAGTGTATTTAGAAAAATATTATTATTAAAATATAAGAAAAATATCATTTTTTTTCTTTAAAACTGGTATTTTTCAAATGTACTCGAAATAATCAATCAGGTTACTTGGAGTAACCAATTGTGTTACTTGAGGCACCTAATCTGGTTGCCTAAAGTAATTTGACCTGTTATTTTAAGTACTTCATCAATTGGTAAAAAAAGTATTTTTTTAAATATTTTTCAAAATGTTATTTTACTAATTAAATTCAGAATTTTTCTTTCTTTCTTTCTTTTTCTTCCTTTTTTTTAAGAGAAATTTAGGTGGATGATCAATATTTTAAATTTGCTTAAGTAAATGTCCATTTTTCAAATTTTATAGTTAAATGTCCAGGTATATATATTTTTACACTTGGTAGATATGTTTATCTACCAATTTTAGTTACTGTACTTAGTATATAAAATTTTACACTTAGTATATAAACATATATACTAGATATTTTGCTATAATATTTGACAAATAGATATTTACTTAAATTGGGCCCAAAATTTGGTCATATTTCTATAAGCCCCCCTTTTTTTTTTTGGAAATTTTAGCATATAAAATCAAATTTCCTCTCTTTTTTTTTTTTTTGGTTTATTAAATTGGGCTCCGCTTATGACCCAATGTGTGAGATAGGCAGATGCTATTCAAATCTTATGGGCCTAGAATACAGTCAATGCCCATATAGACATTTTCCCTACAACTAATAGTTGCGGAGAATTCTGATGTAGGAGCGCTTAAATCTCTCGTACACGTACGCGCGGTTTTATATCCGTCAGATTAAAATTCTAAGGTTGTAATATTTTGAGGGTATAAGTGCTATTCTACTATCCTCTGTATATTATAACTTTTAGGGGATGAAAAACGTGGAGGGAGTACAAACGGAGCAACAGACGAGAACATTAGGAAAAAAAAAATGAGAGAGTGTTAGAAGGTAAGATATATACTCTGCTTCATCTATTCCTCGGTGCTGAGATCAAGATTCGAGACTTGGAAAAATGGTGAAAATCTATGTTGAACGACTATGCTAAGCTGATTTAAATAGAGAAAGTATTAAAGGTAATTTGATTCATTTTGGTATTATTTCAAGTACTGAACCCTAATTTCTCTTTTACTGGTAAAATTTTGTTTAATTTCAGGAAGGAAGTCGCAATGGAATTCATAGTTGCTGCAATGAAACAGTTGGAGAAAGATTATGGTGCAGTTCTTAATCAAACCCATTTGCTTGAGAATGAAATTAGGTCATTGAAGGAAGAGAATCAAAAATGGGATGAAGAGAGAAGAGTTTTCCAGAAACAGGTATTAGAAATATTGTACCAAACCCAGAAATCATCAAATTTTAACTCTAATGGTGGTCCAAGGTATAAAAATGAAAGCATTGAGGTACAAGAAGATGATTCAATTATTAATTCTAGATGTGAAGATCTGAAAAAATTAGCCAACAACGTAAAAAGTGGATTGGGCAGAAGCACTAAATGTGTATCACAGAGATTTAGAAATGTTTATAGTCAAGAGAAGGATATCAAAGATCTTAATGAATTGTATGGAAACTATAAGAAAAGCCATAATACAAAGTTGGAAAGTCGTGCTGATAAAGTATCAGTTAACTCCAGCAATACAAACCCCCACTCTGTTGAATGCCCTGCTAAAGGCAAAATTCCAAAATCTGTTACTCAGGTAAAGATTATTAAACGATGTTTTTTCCTTGTATATAAAATGGTTAGATTAAGTATTCTTGTGTTGTTAAATTTGATCATTTGTTTGATTTCAGTATGGCACACTATCATCGCCTCAGAAATCTGTTGCTGGGGTATATATTGAACGAAAGATGGCATCAAATGGATGTTGTAGTCCTTGGCATAGCAGTGAAATAGAGACTCATAAATTTGAGAAGAAAAAGTCCATCATTGATGATTCTATTATTGATAATTTATAAAACTATTAGACTTCCACTACTGATTTTCTACACAACTACTTAATGGTCATTTTCTACACAACAACGACATGGGAGCTCCACTGGAAATTGTTTGGGCACACCGCACTTCCTGCAATGTTGACCATGTTTCCCTCTACTCAATTGTCATTGACATGATATAACTTAGCCTTCTATTGAGATGTGAGGTGACAACTTGAAGGCCAACAAACTCACGCTCTTCTTCAGCTGACCCCTGAAAAAATTTCTTACAAATGTGAGTTTTTATATCAATGATGCATGTTATGGGTTGTCAATTTAAGTAATAACATCTGTACACTTACATGCAAGCAAATTTCATCATTGTTATACGCCGCCTGCATGCACCTTATGACATATATTCCACAGTCATTGTCTGTGCATCTAAGAGGAATGTTATCAGCTTTTAAGACTACAAAGCTAGTAAATGACCACCCGCCTGGCATAGATATGCTTATCTCGTCCTTAAATGCATGATCCAAACCCCTCAACTGTAAAATGTTTTCATCAAAATCAAATATATGTACTTCACAGTTAAGATTTCATATCAATATCAGCAACAATTCTTATAATTGACTTACAATGTCATCAACAATTATAATACCGTTACGCCATTCCGGAATTTCCAATGAATCGTAAATATGAACTTCTTTCTCTTTCAACTTCACTAGCGCAATAAACCAATGATTCTGTTCAATTATCGGTAGGTATATCTGAAACCAGTGGGCTGAAAGTTAATTAAAAATTTACTATTATTATTTATTTGTATTTTAAGTAGGCATAAGGCATCATAGAATCACTTACTTTTTCACATTCGGACAATGGTCCAACCCAATCTTCCCATTGACTACGATCAGTATATTGATCTATTAGATCAGGATATGGCCTCTAAAAATTTATGACAAACAAAAAATTGTTACAATAATATATTTCTTCCACATCAACAAGATATACTAACTAATACCAAAATATATACATCCAATTACTATTGATACAATTTAACTCACCGAAATGTTTGTAGGAATCCACCAGAATTTTGATTTTTTACAACTTCTTCTACGCTCAAACATTGTCAATAGGTGAGCAATGCAGTTAATTATCTGCAACGAATTACAAAACAAATTCTACTTACCGTCATCATAACAGACACTTTATATCAATTTCAAAACATACCAATAACTTACACGATTGTCCAACAGTTCTTTTGGCATAAGACTCATTAGTTGAGAACGCCTTACAATAACTAAATCACTAGCAAACAATATCTCACTGCATTTCAGATTCAAATTAAACTTTTAATAACCTAAATAAAAATTGGTCCCATCAAATATTCACATGGATCCAAAAAAAAAAAAAAAGATACTACTCCTACTTGTTTGTACCTGTACTCTTTGTTCGAGTCTAAAATGCATTGAATCAGCCTCTTTAATCTAACATTCTTTAACAACAATATTATTGGACTTGCATTACCATTTTCATCCTTGCAAGTAGAGTCACAAATAATTTTTATAACTCTACTTGTGCTCAATTCGACACCTTCTGGAATAAATACACCGTAATGCTCCTCCTGTTAAATATACAAAAACACTTCAGTGTTCTGGTTATGATTGATAATGTTAATAAACAGCTATGATATAAAATTAATAAAATAAAAAATTCTCCATCATGAAACTTACATCACGATCTAAAATGTCCATCTCATCAGGCGAAATATCATTCAGTTGTTCCACATCTCGGGGATGATTGGATGCCATATTAGATATTTCTACCTTTAGCCCTTCACTAATAGCATTTAACGCCAATTCCAACTTGTCTTCCATTAAAGATCTAATTCCATAGTTGTCAACGTCTCTATCTATGTTACTGTGATCATCATCGATAATGCTTTCCCATACATTCTTAGAATTTTCCAAACTACCATCTTGAGATATATTCTCATTCCAGTCTAACTCAATCATATCTTTGTCATCCTCAAAATCATTGATACCATGTTCCACACTCAAACCATGCCTTGGGTCCTCTTCTTTAGTATCACAGCAATGACCATTTTCAAAATTATCAATTGCAACCTTTACATAGCCTTTGCCTGGCTTATTTTCAATGTTGTCTTCCCCCATTATTTTTGACAACCCGACCACTTGTTTTTCTTTACCTAAACGCGAATTTAAAGCTTCCAATATTACATTGTTAAACAAGTGCTCATCCTCTTGCCTCGATGACTCCAATTCCCTAATACAACTTACTGACTCACTTATCAAATCCAGTTTTGTCTTTAATTTCAATACCTCCTCATTCGAATGACCAATCCAGTTAATCAATTCCAAGCCGCGAAAATCACTCATTCGGCTAAAATCCTATAATCATTTGACCAACATAACCAAATTTAGTTTAAATTATACGAATCGGTTATTAGACTATCCAAGAATAAGAAACGAACCTGGGAATGCCAATTGTTGAAACCTTCAACAATCTTTATAAGACTAAATTTCAATATGAGACCCCTGTTTCTGTCATCCTTCGATGGCGACGATTAGGTTCCAATTCTTGAGAACTCACTTCACTCAATACACCAGAAAAAAGTATAGTTCACTGTCTCCTCTGGTTCAAAAACCCTCGACATTTCACATTATTTTCTCATTTCAAAACCTAATTAACGGCACCGGCCTTCCGTTACCTTAACGAGTGTTTCTGTCCGCCTTTACTTTTTTTTTTTTTTTTTTTTTCCTCTTTTTAGTTAGTTTCCGTACATCGAAGAATAACTTTCAACTACATAATAGCACACCATGCGCACTCTTTAGATCTAAGAAGAGCCGTTAGATGAAGAGCAAAAGCCTGCGTACGTGTAAGAGGGATTTTAGCGCTCCTACGTTAGATTTTTCCAATAGTTGCATTTTCGGCCATAGTCGATGCTCAAGTGCTTCGCGTGATGTTTGATGATAGAGTTCGATCGGTTCTTTCATTGAAGCAAAATAAGGACTAATTAGAATTCAATTTAAAGAATTTTCTATGAAAAAGTAATGAAATAATTATGTAAAAAATGAAATGGTAGTATCAATCAATATACTCAAAATAATTTGTGTTTCCTCTATTTTAGATTAAAATTATTTTTTTTCTTTGAAAGATGAATTGTTCTTCTTGTTAAAGTAGTCTTCATATTTCTTTTATTAATTCCTATACGCGTTATTTGGAGGGTTTTTTTTCTTTTCCTTTTTTTCCCCTTAAAGCTCCAATATTGGGAAAATAGCACATATGAAACAAACTAATCAATTAAACTAACAATTATGCATTAATTAAGAGAAAAATCCTTATACGGATACAGGTTATAAATTATCATCTGAACGGTGGTCTCTCATATGGCAAGGAGCAAGGACCTGTTTGTAAAGTTAATAAATTGCACAAATCGAAATATGTAATAACTAAGCGGGATACTAGGGATATCATAGCCATTTGGGAAGCAATAAAGAAAGCTAAATGTTGGGAAAAGGATTACACAGCCTTTGCCATTGTACATTTATGCATTATTCAAAGACCCTCTTTTTGTTACAGCCTGAAGTTTCTCGGAACCCAACTAAAACTTCTTTTGGGATTAAAGTCAGTCCAAACACGGTCTTAAGCTTCCCAACACCCAAAAGAAGAAAAGGGTGACCAAGTCACTTGTACAGGCCCAGTTAGTCTACAACACAAGGAAAAAGGTTGCACATATAATTGCTCAATCCAAAAATATTGTATTGGAAAGATGATGTAGGATAGAGTACGAATATTTGAAATATAGGTCATTTTGCCTTGATGATGTTTCTGATCATAAACGAAAAGTCAGTGTACTGTCCATGCTTATTTCATATATATATATCTGACAATTATTAATGACTTATGCTCAATTCTCTAACTTAGTGTGCCGCTATTGGTCAAGGAACATATCCTGCAAATGGATGCCCTCAGCCTGGAAAATAGACCCCTTTGCCAATAAAATATATGCATGCGCATGCAAATTATAAATTGTATGTTGTCTTGACTCGTAATGAGTACTTAGTAACACTCTGAGCTTCAACGTGGATATAACCTTGGGACACATGAGTTACCCAATAATGCTGAGCTTCTTGTTGTGTGTATTAAATATTTATCTTCGAGAAAAGGTATAGAGGTTTGCTTTTTGATAATTTAACTTATTATTCGAGGATTTGTAGATTTTTTTTTTCAGTTGTTTACTTTGTGTATCTTTTAACTTGGGCACTTACTTTTCAATTATTTTCCGAGAAAATATTAAATGATTTGTATTTTATCGTTTTTCCATGAAATTCTTGTATTTTTAGAAAATGTGAGAGAACTCCTCTGATTTAGTTTTTTAAGTAGGATGAACTGCAAAAAAATATTCTGAAATTTGAGTATTCTGCAATTTAAATTTTAAAGTTTGGATTCTGCGAATTAATACTTTAAGATTAAGAAATTCTGAAAATTAATACATTGGATTGACATTTTGACTAATTTTAGTAATAAAAAAATAATAATATCATCTATTAAATTGAGATTAATCCTTATTATTGTCCTTAATTTTGAGGTTATTATTGTCTTTTATAAGTTAAAGTTATTTAAAAAACCAATTTAGGATATTAATTTTCAGAAATTCTTAATTTTATGGTATTATTTTGTAGAGTTCAAACTTCAAGATTTAAATTGCAGAATACCTAAACCTTATAGTATTTTTTTNCAAAATTATTTCTCTACATGTAAGATTTTGTTTTGAGTTATTTTCAATAAATTTTAAATATTTGGCTGCAGAAATAATGTATCCTCAATTCGGATTCCATATTGAATTTTTGATTAATTTGTACATAGACGATAGACATTTGAAGAGATTTTAAATGTCAATGTAAATATTCTTGCAGAAGTCAGAATTGATTTTTATTCTGCAGAAAGGTTATTTTTCAATATATATTCTTTTTACAGTTTATCCTTTAATAAATTTTCTCTGCTAAAAAAAAAAAAAAAAATCCAAACCTTGAAGAGCATATGAGGTATGTACATAGAATGGAAGATAGCTACTATATGTCTGGACAGGAACATTGGAGCCTCTAGCTATTAATTAGGAACTAATTAATGTCTGGGATATTGATTTTTAGTTGTCTAAGAAACTTAATGAATACCACTATTTGTATACTATATGCTAGGATGATCACGTTATTCTTGTATTGTATGCATACAGTATGAATATATCTTGACATGCATTATGTTGCATATCCCCATTACCCATTAGTTAGTATACAATATTAACGTGGATAATGCTCAATTGTATATACTATATATCTTAGACTATTCGGTGGGAAGAAGGAAAAAAAATAAAAAATAAAAAAACTAATACACCCATCATGTATCGCAAATTTGCAATAACGAAAATACTATCCCCTTCTCCCACTAATTTCAAATTCTAGATGATTTTATATAATATAATCGAATTTCAAATATATATATATAACACGCAATTTTGGTATGTAATCATTTCTAACAATATTCATTCATTAATGTTCTGTTTTGATTTTGTACCTGATAATAGAGTTGGATTCTACATTTTAAATTTTGATTTTATCAGAGTTCAAGGATTCTCAGTCAAATCTTGTAAAAATTATGTATACATTTATGTTTAAAAAAATGTAAAATATACATATATATACATATATACATATATGTTTGAATGTATGAATTACAATATTTTGATTTTTATTTGTAACAACAAGACGTTGGACCTAAAATTCCGTACCCCAACATTGTTCTCTCATCATTCATATATATATATTAATACCAATATAATAAGTATTTTTTTTACCTATACATATGTATCATTTTAGCTAATGAAAATTTATTATGCACATTTTTTATAGTAAAAAGTAAGAGAGAAATAGTGTTAATGATGCACGTCTTTTCATGCATCTCATTATAGTCGTTAGATAACCATTAGGTGGTGATCTAACGGCTAAAAAAAAATACATACACATAGATTAAAAAAATATGTGTATAAAAAAAATGCATTGACAACCTCTATATATATGTGTTATAAAAAAGTACATTGACAACCTATATATATATATTATTGATTACATGTTCTCTCGTCATATAAGGTAAGGGAGTTGACGGATTTCTGAAAAACAATAAAGCATGGGCTGGAAATATATGCCGGCCGGAAAGATTAAAAGGAAAAAAAGAAAAAAAGAAAAAAAAAACAATTATAGAAAAAGTATTAATAAAACTTACAAATTGTATGATCAATATATATCGCCATGACCTGTAAATGAAGACAAACCTCTAATTGCTCAATCATTCACCAGAAAATTCCAACATAACACCAATCTATGTGTGGAGCCCCTAAGAGGACCCCACTTTTGTATATAGGATACTAAAATTTTGTTATGGTATGGGAATAGTAGTGTGCAATAAGGAGGCACTATATTAATTTGATAGAATGGGCAATAAGCCATGTTCATGTGGCCCTTGTTGTCCCCGTCACTATGAGCATCAGCCAGGGGAGGGCATACCAGGTTGCCTCTTAGTTAAGACTTTGGCCGAAGGGAAAAAAAATCGAAAAAAATCCTTTCATATATTAAAAATATGGTACTATATATATGTTTATATATACATATATATATAATGTACCAGATTATATCCCTATTCTTTTCATACTTATTGAAGAAAATGATGTTTAAGACTAGAGAGATAGGCAGGTGTAATATGTTCCCCTAACATGTGCTACGCTTAGTCTTGCTCATGTGAAACCCACATGTCACCCATACCCACGTAATCAAAATTGTCACGTCCTGCCTTTCAAACCGAAAAAAACTAACCAAACTCTAATTAATTGACAACATGTATAAAATTTCTTTTGCTAATTGTATGCTTAGTTTGTCTTTAAATTAAAATAAATATACGAAACATTTTAAAAGTCTAGTGCAGCTCATGATCATAAAAGTCCATATTTTGTTGTTCGGAATACTAGCTCTAGTTTCTTCCTGATCATCAAGTATAGTAAATATATATAATTATTAAAGATAAAGCGAGAGTGTCTTTTTTTTTGGTTGGGGGTGTGGTAGTGGTAGTGGTAAAGCGAGATTTGTATTCCTTAGTTATATATGGTTTGCGTAGATGAATTACGTGTGAATTCCAAGGGAACTCCGTGTATCATTATCACATTATTTTACTTTTTTTTTGAGGGATTTATTGTACTTGTTATTTAAGACCTACTAATTGTAATTAAAATATACGTTATAGGACATTTTTTCTAACCTTTCTTTTCGATGTCTCTATTTATAATGTAAGGGTGATTACGGTCTAATTATGATGTTGGTGTTCGAGTGTTTGTCGAGAAACAGCTTTATTAATCAAAGGTTTTCATGTCTGTGAAAATTTTCCAATGTCTTCATAAAAAGCCAAATAATAAGCAGATTGCTGACCTTAACACTGCTTTAATGAATTGTCAAACTATTAAGTTTTATCTTTCTAGCTTAAAGGTTATAAGCAGTCTAATTAGTTTTTCCTTAAAAAGTGTATCAAAGGGAAATTTCTTATTTAAATATTATCTCATGTAATATCACAAATTTTTTAATTCCCAAGTTGGAAAGAGACCACTGGGACAATATTAGTACTTAACATATTATATATATATATATGTAATATTTGAAAATCAATAGACGACCATATATTATTAGAGAATTATATTAATCCAAGTGATTTTAATAAATATATAATTAGATTTAGATTCTCCAAAAACGTTATAATGGCTATGTTCCATCTGCGGCCCCGGATCTTCCCAGCGTTGAAGATGTTGATTTAACACAAACCGTGTCGACACTTGAAATTAATTAATTGAAACATAAGCAAGGAAGATTTAATACTAAAATTAAGAACATGATTAAATATCCCGATATGAATCAAACCTAACCAGATCTCGAGCGATGATCGCTGCGCTCCAGTATCACTTAGATATGTGCACAATATAAATACATATATTTTTTTAACTCAAAAAAGTTATAAATATTTAATCATATATAGATATAATATTCGTCCTTTTATTTTAATGTATTTATCATGTATATTTAAAATTCGGGCTCTTGAACTTATAAATATTAGTCAACAATAACATGGAAATCGACCAAAATTCTACTTCTTTATGTTAGTTTTAGTTCTAAACTCTAATTTATATATTAATATTCTTCTATGTTACTAATTAATGAGAAGTACCAAACTTCTCACATGCAAGGATCATGGGTCGTTTAAGTTTGGAAGCAATAAACCAATAGATTTGAGAACTAGAAAGAATCATTATAAATATGTTATATAGTAATACTCAATAATTTTTTTTCCTTTTTTTTTTTTTTTTTGTATATAGGAGTACAATTCTTAGTTCAAAAAAATTATGTCTCTAACCGGTATATTTCATTGTTCAGTATTATGGATAATAATACATTATTAATAAATGTCAACAAAGGGGTGGCAATAATATTTTATAGTATTCCCTCCCACATGGCTCATGCAAATATCTAGCTCTCTAATTGGATATTATTTCTCCGACGATAAGAGATGATTAATTAATTATCTCAAATATATATATATATATACAGGTATATTTATTTATTGATGTGATAGTTTTCTCAAATACTCTGGGAATTGCCGCTTGTTGCTGTGAAAGTATTAATTTTCTCAAAATTAACGGGACGAATCATGATATTGATGACGTTTAGCTTTGAAAACAAATTAAGGCAATAAGTGAATTTAATCAAAACGGTGATTGGTGAGAGACCAATTAAAAGAGAAACCCAAAAAAAATAAAAAATAAAATAAAAATCTGATCGTGTTAGAAGGAATATTTTTGTGGAAAACGCTTGTACTTTTGACTTTTTCCTCTCCCATAAAATTTTTCTGTCATAGTCACATGCTAACTACTTGAAGTTACCAGTTTAGTGAGAATTTTCTACACGCAAGCTTACTGAAGAAAGTTTACTTGCAGACAAACACTTCATACTCTGAGCCTTTGACAAAAAAATAAGACGTAGAAAAATGGAGAAAACAAAAACAAAACATTAGATTCATCTTTGGTAGAGTAAGATTTCTTCCAATTACAAAATAATAAGATGTCAAAATTAAGAATTTAACGAGCACAAGATTACCATTTTAGATTACACAAGATAACACAAGAATCTGTTAGAAACTATAAGTCATGACCACCCCACAATCACAATTTAATGGAGAGTGACACTTGGTTTACAATTAATACTATAGTTTTTTGGTTTTTCATTGGGAAATATCATTGTAGGGACGTCATTTTAGAAATATCTATTTATATGTCTTTTCAAAAAAATAAAATAGTTATACTCTCCCTCTAACTGACGCGCATCATGCAAAGACCACGTTTCATACAATCTCTGGCCATATGCCCGTATACATATTACATAACTATACAATAGATGAATATTGCAGGAAAAATATTTTTTTTCATTTTATTATTTTCTGATCATATATATTTGGTTTGGTGTGAAAATAATTTGAAAAAGTAGTTATCATATAATCTGATTGGTAACCACACCTCATTTTTAATATTAAGGTTTAAGATGTATAGAAAATAGTACTAATAATACTATTAATAATTTGGAGAAGTCTTTGTGGTTTTGATTATTAGATAGATATTTGCCATGGAAAGAATCTTTTAACGCTATATTTCTTTCAAGGATAATAATTATTTTTTCTCCTTTTGAAAATTCCCTTTGAGACTTAATCGGAATAATGGGGTCATATATGGTAGGTATGCATAATAGTTAGTATGAGTACGTGACCATAGACGTTTTGGACCTATTTTACTAATAGTTCAAAGACATATAAAATGAGATATAGTTCAAACTAATTAACAGTCCTTACAGAATTTTATGTTTTTTCGAACCACCCCATACATGATCTAAATAACGAAAAGAAATAATCACTCTGCGAGGTTTTTTTTTTTTTTTTTTTCATATACATGTTTATCCACATATATATAATATGCATGTCGATCTTTAGCAAATTTTACATCTCAAAACCGAGAGATCACTTATGTCAGTGATCAGCAGTAACATGGCTGTATTGTAAATATGAACGTTAAATTAATTTCTTGTGTAGCCATGCAAATATTATAAGAGAATTCCATTCAAGTATGGCGAAAGATGCTTTAAGATGAGTAGCTTTCTACAGTGACAAATCTAAAAAAGGAACAAGTGTTATGCTATTGGCAAACATGCTTTTGGTTTCCTCGAAAGTAAGTTACATTTCAAGGACACTTTTAATTGGACAATTTGGCACAAAACCGCGTGACCATCTTCTATAGGTACAAAAGAAACTTTTTATATGTGCACTAAAATTAAACCCCCAGAAAGTTCAATACTCTTTTAGACTTTTTTGATTTCTTGGAAGAAACTCTTCCTCATAATCACATTGCGTAGTTGGTGACGCCCGATTTTTGAACATTATCCCAGACAAGTTCAACTTTTTTTTACATGCATAGTTGAAGAGAGAATTAAAAATAAGAAGAGAAGTGTAGAGTCTCCTAAGGTAGCTTTGTCTCAGCTCAAAAAGGTATATATATTTGGTTAACAAAGGATTTTTGAACCCTAAATCCTAATACAAATAATGATCTTTTTGACTCATTGCCTCTGACCCACGTTAAGGCAGCAAAAGTACTAATTATACCAACCCATTATTATTGCAATATCTTCCTTAATATCCGTCTCTCCTATTCATACGAGACTTTAAAAAAATGTGAAAAGACACAAATATCATAGATAGCTAATAATAAAAAGGTCGGTTGTGACACGATAAGTGGATATAATGGAACAATCGGCCGACGTCGGCAGCACCATGAGCCGCTAATCTCGCCGGCGCGCTATTACGTATGCAAGCAAATATATGTTTGTTTTCATACGTACACATGTCAATTAATAAAAATAATTTTTACTAGTGAAAGACATTATTGTTTTTTTTTTTTTTAATATATAGTCGCATTTCATTGGATAAGTAAATGATAATAATTACATTATCTTATCTTCTTTTTTTGTAACAAGAATAATATAGAAACTCAAATTAACTTTTACAGAGTGATGATATATTGCTAATTAAATTCACTTCTGATCCACAAAGGGATAGAGTGCAGGACAATCTCTAGCGATTCTCTACTCTTCAATATGATCACTAAATACATTTGAAAAAGAAAGAAATTAATTAACTTACCATGAACCAATGTGTGATTTTGGCAAAAAAGAAAAGAATAATAACAAATCATGTTGATATAATCACCAAGTGGAATGGTATAAATTATTAACGTGTAATAATTCCCCACCAGGCTACCGCTCTTCGGGTTCGCGGTCGCCACCGTCGAATGATAGCCGGAAAACCCACTTGGTGATTGACTTTCTTCTTGAGTTTTTGCTTGTGTTTGACTGAGTGTTGCCATTGCTCCGGTTGAACTCTGCCACAAAGGCCTTCAACCTTTGCATTGCGAGCTCCAGGGTTTCCTCAGACATGTTGGCGAAGCAAACTCGGAACCAACCCGGTTCGGTACAATGACACGACGAACCGGGTGAGATGTTGAGCTTTACGTCGTACACGATCTTCTTCCAAAGCTCCATTTCAGCTTCGAAAGTGTTTGACTTGAGAAGATGTCTCATGTCAACCCAACAAAACAACCCGGCATTGCTCTTTAGGCAGCTTATCCCGGCCTTTTGAAGACCCGAGACAAGCCTTTCATGTCGTTTCTTGAGTCTCTTTTGGTTCTCGGAGATGTACTTCTTCGTAAATTTCTTGTCCGAGAGCATAGCCGAGAGAAGGTACTGAGTTTGAGAGGAGACCAGTCCGAAGCTCGACATTTTCGTCGCGGCGGCCACGACCATCTCGTCGTTTGAGTAGATTGCTCCAATGCGAAACCCGGGGAGACCAAGGTCTTTGGAAAGGCTATAAACGACATGAACTTGGTTACGGATGTTGTCGTTTTTCCTCTCCTTGAGAATTTCCATGACGCTAACGAAACCAGGGGAGCTGAAACACGTCCCGGAGTAGATTTCGTCACTGATGAGATGAATTTCTTTAGCTTCAATGAAGTTAAGGAGGAGGTTCAACTCATTTGGTGTGGTAGTAGTGCCCAAGGGATTAGAAGGGTTCGTGACCAAAACGCCTTTGACCCTCAAATTACGATTTTGGGCGTCTTGGTAGGCCTTTTCTAGAGCATCTTCAGTTATTTGGAAGCCATTTGAGCTTGTGCACTGAATCGGTACTATCTCAACTCCGGTTCGCCACTTGAGATCTCTATCGAATCTGCAAAATTAAATTACAAGCAAAATCAGCAGGAGAGGAAAAAAATAATTAATTAAATTTTCTTTTAAATGATAAGTGTGTAAATGTGACATGTGACGTAATGTTTAGGTGAAGTGGATATGTAGTAAGATTATATATATGATAAAACTAAACTCACCCAGGGTAGTACGGAGTCGGGAGAAGAAAGGCTTCACCGGGGTCGGCCAAACAGAACATGAGGGTTTCGTTGGCTGAGGTTGCACCCGCGTTTAGGACTAGGTGGTTCGGGTCAAACGTTACTTTGTTTCCTCTTATTTCGGACATGAATTCTACCAATGCCTGTAACAAAATATGCATGAACTGTTAGACAAAAATCATTAAATAATTAAGATAAAAAAAAAATCAATTGAATTAATTAATTAATTAATTACCTTCTTAAATGCGGGAAGGCCGTGATAATCTTGGAACAGAGCAAGCTCTCTGAAAATGGATTGACCATTTCTCTTGAACCCAGCTGCATCCGGGTTCTTAGCTAGCCATGACTCGAGAAGGTCGAAAGAAAGCTGCCCAAAAAAAAAAAAAAGAAAAAGAAAAAGGTTAGATATTTGGACTACGTTAAATATTTGTACTCAAAATTTTTGTACTATAGTAATATTTTTGGTACATATGTATAGTACTCGTTTTCTTACCTGATTTTCTGCAAGACCCATCTGGATAATTCCTTTCGGATTGCGGATTTCATCATAAGGGTTATTCTCATACTCTTGCCATCCTAAGAAGTACGAAGAATCTTGGCCGTGTGTATTGCATGCGGCTTTTTCAGATAACAACCTCATTTTTGGAATAGGGTCTCTTCGTTATAATCTATATGAACAAACAGAGGAATTACTATATATAGAAAGAGAGAAAATGTAGAAGAAGAATATGCGAGAAGACTGTATTAATGAGAATGGTTATGATGTGTTTGGAGTGGAACGAGAAGTCTACTGCAAAGGTAGAATATATATAGAGGCACATAAAGGTTTTTAAATTAAATAATAATTATTTAAAAAAAAAAAACAGACATTTGACTAGAGAGAGAGCTTTGCATTTATGTATTAAATAGAATTATAAGCATAACTAGACAGATGTTATAAATTTAACGCGCTTTGCCACCGCCCCCGTGTTGAAGTACTGAAACTCTAATATAGTAAACTCCCAACTTTGTACTCAATAGGCAGAGTAACACAAAATGATGCCACTATATTTGGAAAGTGTCCTCCACAACCTACAAGCTCGCGTGGGCTTACTTAAGTGTTGATCATTAGTGTTTTTTTTTTTTCCTCCCTAAAATCATGAAAAAAAAAAACAAAACAAAAAATTGAAAATGGGTTTTGGAGATTATTAGAGATGTAATAGGAAGAGTAGGAAAAGCCTTTCCCGACATCAAATCTCATAGAAAATGGCTAGTGACCTAAGTGGTCCAAGTAAACTAAGACCTAAGAGGTGCAACTCTACCCCATATGCTTCCTGACTGTACTAGCCCCCATCTAATCTGTGTCGGCTGGCCAATTTCTTTACCTCTCTTTAGGCCTTCCATTAGTGCTTGTTTTCTCACTATAATTTTTCCTTTTTCATAAAAAAAAATATATGTATGTATATACATATATTTGGGGTTCAAAATCTTCTCCCAGCTCTCCAGCAAACACCCTTATGGGGGGGGTTTGAAAGTCAACCTTTAAGAACCTGTTGGGAACAAAATGTTGTCACCTTGTGCAAGAAGATTTCATCAAAACTATGTGGTTTGTTATTAGACCATAAACCAAGTCGGTTCAAATCAAACATTGACATAAATATATGATATATTTATTTATCCACTACTTTAATCTTATTATATATCGTTGAATTTTATTATTATTACAAAAAAGGAAACAAATCTAAATTTACGTGTAAGATCACTCTTTATCTCCTTTGGTTAAGGGTGAACGTTATATATGTTGATAAAGGTTGTGAGAAATTATAAAATTACCTTTATCCATTCGTAAGTTAAAATTTAAGCTAGACTTTCCAATTCTACATAATCCCAAATACAACAAAGTTTTGAGTAAGGTCGTTGCTCGTAAAGTAGTGACACCAATTTAGAATTTTTATGATAATAAGGTTAATACCTGTCTTAGGACGGTGGAGTTGCGTGGTGATCCTTTGAAACTGAGGGACAATATAATGCAAAACGGTAAAACCAAAAATATAAAAGTTATATGTGTCGAACAAATAAGAAGTTGGTGAATCAATATATGGGACAAAAAAAATATCAAACACAGCAATAATGGCTTTAACAGAAACTAATTTCCGCCCTTTGTTTTTGGCTACCTGATTTTTTTTTCAATCGGTGCAATCGAGTCACATGGAAGCATAGTAATTATAAGCTATTTATATATATATAATATATTTTATATACATATATAATAAAGTGAAAGGCACCACACAGTTCACTTGAAGTCACAAACAAACTCCTTTTTTAGGTAACAAAAGTGATTAAAAAGAGAGATATATGTGATGATTTGCTTTTTTTTTTCATTATTATTATAATATTGTCTTTCAACAAAAATTTTAACAGGGATTTTGGGTAGGTAAGGTGGTAGAGAATAGCGATGGGCCAATGGTGGCAAAAGCAAACACTACTGCGCTCCCAGATTTGAAGACCCTTTTCTTTTGTCTTTGGCTTTTGTTTAGCATTTCTTTTTTCATTTTCTTCCTTTTAATATCGTGTTTATGAGAATATGAATCAACAAAAGTGATAGACAGCTCATGAATGATAGCTTAGCTTAGCTTAACAAGATTTTAATTTGTTACAATTGATCTTTCTCTTTGGTGTTGAAGTCGAGGCATATATATTATAATTATTTTTGCAATATGGTCTTTTTGCAATGCAAAAGGGTGGGGATAGCGTCACTGCCTAGCTACTATGAAGTAATTATGAAAACCCGTGGCTCATGTGGACTTAGCTAGAAGAATTTTATGGTAAGTTTGTGTAGTGATTGTGTAACATATTCAGGGAGGGGGGCCATTTTGATTTTGTTTACGTAAAAATCCTCAATACTACTCTTTAACCGGTTCTAATATATATATATACACACACATTTTTTGACGTGCTCACTTGTTTGGTCAGCGTTTGACCATAGGGAAATATTAGTCTAATATTTATAGCAGTTGATTCTGTGATAGTGATTGATCGGTATGCTTTAGAAGAAATTTAGAGTTGTAGTCAATGAAAACAACTACACAACTTAACTGATTGGTTGCTAGCCGGAATTAATAAATTTACGTGTTTGATTTGTCGATCAACCATGCATGTATTGCAACAAATTCATCTATATATATATAGGAAAATTAATTTTAACGGATGAATAAATATTACAATCTTCCGAAAATTTTGAGAAATAACATAGGGTTGAAGACTTTTACCCTAAACTCTTACTCCCGAAGAGGAGTAACTGATTATCTATTAATCTAGCGCGCTATCTATGGTACTATATATGATTTTATAGAGATTTCATGTGTGGTGCATACATAGAGATTATGGTCAATATATGGTCACTAGTTTTGCCATATTAACTCTAGTAAATAAAACTAACAGTTTAAATTGGTAATGGATAGTACTTTACTTTAAATAACAGATGTTCCACACTGGCCATCTATTCCATTTTAATGAAAGAAAGGATATACGTGTTTGATTCCATAGCCAATAATTCAGCGAACGATATCATGACTGACTCCATGGTATCTTTCATCAGTACATATTTATGAACGAGAGGATAGGTATTGGACTGTAAAACCAATAACAGATAGCTAGGAGACTATTAATTAATTAATTAATAAAAAAATTAAAAAAAAACTTTAAGTAAATGACCGTAGCTATATTATGGGAAAAGGAGTTGAAAGTTCAACGATCGATAGATATGTAATTCTCTCTGTCACACACATTATTGTAAGAGAAAATGTCTTATTTTCCTAAAATGGATTTAACCTAGTAACTGTTCATCACTGCACATATAGTCCATTTGGGCTGGTAAAGCTGTACTTTCTTAAGCAATGAACATTTATCTTTAAAGTACTGGTAAAACTTTCCTTCCTCTATTTAACTTCGGTCTCCCACGGATAGTACTCTA
The DNA here is from genome assembly GCA_002914845.1 of Trema orientale. Lineage (NCBI taxonomy): Eukaryota > Viridiplantae > Streptophyta > Magnoliopsida > Rosales > Cannabaceae > Trema > Trema orientale. The sequence continues at coordinate 274,868 of JXTC01000068.1, forward strand.
CCTGGGAGGAGGATCCAGATCCTCCTTAGGACCTCTCTGGTGGCCGGTAGTATTTTCTTTTCATTTTTTTTATTTTCGTTAAAGTAGATTCTGATCTTTATGATTATTTTGTCCAACTTTCTATATGAGTTTAGTTCCAGATTTGGAATAATCTCCACAGAAAATTTGTCACTAGATTTTTCAGAAGAGCAACTCAGGAGATAAAGGATATTTTTTTGTAGGATTTGAAGTTTTTCATCTTAAGATCTCTTATCTATAGAGTCAGATGATTTGACAGTCATTCAAGATCTCATTGAGGGTGTCTTCTGATATTAAATGTGTTTTGCTTAATTATTTTCCTTCTTTTTCCTAACATCTTATAGTTAATCGTATTTTTTCAATCAAATTTCACATGATTCACCTAAATTAAGATTTGTCTTCAGTGTGGAGGTTGAGCTTTTATTTTGCTAGAGAAAATCTCTTCTTCCATATGTATCTGTTATTATAAAAGTTTCTGCTTTTTTAAATAGTAGGTTTGTTTATCTCAATTTTTTAAAAAAATATCTTTTAAGAAACTGGTGGATTCCACAACAAATTGCAAAGTTATCTAAGCTAGCACTACACCAACTTTTACCCCAAAAAATCCTTTGTCTTAAGGGGAAAAAAATCAACTTCTATGTGTTTTCTTTCCAAAAATTAAGACATTCACCATTAGAATTCACCAAATTTATGACAAATCGAAATTTTGTTGTATTTCAACATAAAATTACTAAAAATCACGGCCTTGGATTTTGGGTCGTGACAAAAACAATTACACAAAATAAGAGAAATAAACGTAGCCTACAGTTTCTACCAGGTTAAAAAAAATTAATTACATCACATGCTCCTAAATTATACTTGTTGTATTACTTTGGCTCTTGAACTTTGAACTTATATAATAGACTATCCTAAACTATGCAATTGTTATAGCAATGACCCTTTGTTATAAACTATTAAATTTTTAATGGATATAAATCATTTACAAAACATATAGTTTTATAACTATGGCTAAGAATGATACTCCTAATTCTCAACTTACACAGAATACTACCAAAAATTGTGTTGTAGTAATGATCATTTTATCACAAATTATTAAATTTTTAACAGAAATTAATCATGTGTGAAATACACAATTCGGTAATTGTGCTGAGAATGAGTCTTCCATTGCCAGAACTAAAAAGCACCCAATTATATACCTTATTATTTTTCATTAAAAAACTAATGCAATTTATGATAAAAGGGTCATTACTACAATAATTATATAACTCAGGGTAGTTTACTATATAAGCTGAAAGTTTGGGGGCTAAAGTAGTACAACAGATATAATTTTAGTGCCATTACTATAATTAACACTAAATAAAATAAATAAACAAATGTTAAAAGACACTTATATAGTGCTGAGTACCTATAATGATAATGGGTAAGATATGCTAGATATAATAGGGTAATAATAATAATAATAATAATGATATATATAGGGCACCAATCCATGTTTTTTTATATTGTTTTGTCCAATTAAAATTTATCATACAAATTTTTTCATGGTAAAAAGTGAAGAGAGAAAAACATTAAATAATAAGTATTTATTTTAATTTTTTTTTTCAACTACTTAAATTATAGTAGCTGTTAGATCAATGATCGAACGGTTAAAAAATAATAACTATGGATAGGTAAAAGTAAGATACCCATTGGATTGGGAACCATATATATATATATATATATATATGCTTGTTAATCCGCCCTCTTGCTTGTTAAAAAAAAAAATTGTACCCTTATCTTATACATTTAACTGCTTAAAAGAAGGTACAACTATTACCCGCGTACGTAGTACCTGCAGGTAACACGTCTACCCATTTATAATTTAGCTTTTTATTTTAGTTATAATAGATGTCCATGCATACCGAACAAAAAATCCAGCAAATTAAATCTAAAATTGTCTAGATAACCATGTATCATAATTTAGGGTCTAATACAAATTGGACACATTACATTATAATGGAATACAAATTGTATATATATACACTCAAGTATGTATAAATATATGATTTTTTTTCACTTTGATATATATATATATGATATGTTAATTACATTTGTATACACTATTTTATATGCGTTAGTAGATATATAATATCTATATACGTAACTATGTACGTGTACTTATAATTTATATGTAGATTTTTCTTTTTTTAGGGGATAATTTATAGATTCTATATATACACATCTGTAAGTGTAGATTTACAGATTTAAATGTACCATAAATAAGATTGACATATATCTCTTACCTACATATAGGTATATAGTTTTTAAAAGAGAGAAATATACATGATAGTACACATTTATAATTATACACAGTACATAGTGCTTTCTAAAACGGAAAATCAAATAAATGCTGATATGTTTTTATATAAATTTGATATGTTTTATCTAATATTAATTGTGTAGGGTACGTAGGGTCAGGTATAATAAGGAATTGGGATCCTTGTACCCGCTTCCACCTTCACTGGGTGTTTAATTTTGTCCTTATACCTCCCCATCAGGTATTTAATTTTATAGAGCTAAACTCATAGTAATTGTAAAACGAAATTGATCGGATACTACCTACTTCATTAGGGTAGTGTACACACAAGTACACTGGTAAAAGTAACATCTTGATAAGCATCATATTAATACAAGCATGAGAAACATGTAAATTTTATAGCGAGTCTAGTATATCTGTATTTATCATGTGTACTAAACACCATAAATATCCCATAATATTATGTAAAATAAAAAATTACGATCAATATGAAAAAAAAAAAAAAGTGCGATATGATTATATTTTATTTTTTTACTTTCATGAATAAATAATAAGAAAAAAAAGGCAGAAATAATCGTCACAATAAAGAAAATTATAAAAGGGTTTAAAATTTCTGGAACAAAGTTTTATTTTTTGAGCTATATATGATGGAACATATTTTCTTTAATTCTCACCAGAAACCACCAGGACCTGAATCGAATAGCTCCAGAGCCAATTACGTACGTGAATGGATCATGGATATATGGGTCGGCAGCCAAAATCACGATGGTCAATTTTCATTCATACTGAATATGAGAGGGAAGAATAAATTAATTACTAGAATAAATTAATTAATGTTAATGTGATTATTTTAATCATAGTTAATTATGATTTGACAATTTGTACAATCACTTTTTTTAATCTATTGCCTAAGTAATTAATAACTAATTCTTTATTGCCTAAGTAATTAATAACTAATTCTTTATACAGATTTGACTTCGTTAATTTATATTCGATATTTGAATATCTAAGTAAATTAAATATATGTATGGTGAGAAATTGATGGATTGATTCCATTTAACTTCAAAACGGGTTCAATATTTCTGTATATACTAATAATATATGAAAGGGGTCATTAATTTTAGGTGTATATATGTAGTATGTACTATTGTGAAATTTATAGCCACAAGGTCATCACATCAATATTGTGGTAAACAAAAAGTGAAAAACAAGGTATCATATACATATATATATATATATATATATATATATATATATATATATATATATTAGGGAACAAGTACTTACTTTTATATAGTTAATTACACCAAAATGTTAGAAAAAAAGAATACACAAAACTTTCATATATTGTTTTTTAATAATACATACAGTTTAGTATTAATAAAGGTAATATGGATTGTACTTAATGTCAAAACTTGAAAGTGACTTACTAGAGAAGAAGACTAGACAGATAATATTAATAAGGGCATGGTTGCATACATGATTGGGGCTGTCGAATTAATTGTTTTAGGGTTTAGCTATATTTATCCAAAGTTATGAGTACATGCATGGACCACTCTGTTAACAGAATACCCATGTATTCCTAAGCATGGGCTACAACGATCTGATTGATGTAATTTGTGACAATTTTGGATTTTGCGGACACAATAACAGTTGTGCAACCACATGTGAAGACATATACTCGAGAGATACATATGCCTTAACAATGACATTAATTTGTTGGGGGGCTAATTTGTAATAGACAGCTAGATTATTAACTAGGAAATTTTGTATTAATCACAATATTAAATAAGCATTCCCCTTCTTTTTCCAAATATTAACTACGAAATATTGTTTAATTTGCAAATAAATATTAACTACGAAATATTGTTTAATTTGCAAATAAAAATAACGAAGTTAGAAGAATTGATCATCAAAAGAATTAAATAAGTATTACGTTGCACATACAATCTCATTGACGGTACTCCTATATGTGTATCGCTTTGGAGAAGAAGTGTTTGACCTTATATAGTGAACGAAATTTTTTAACACGCTTTGGAGAGAACAATGGTCAACAAAACTAGAGTAAACAATATCTACGTACGCTTAATTAAGGTGCCTCGTACGTAATACTATATTCACGTCATTAACTAAACTATTAATGCATAGTTACTGGAAGGTAATTAATCAAGGGAATTAACTAGGGTGATAAACGCAATTGAAGAAGAATTGAAGAAGAATAAGAATTGAATGATGGAGGAGGAGGGCCACGTGGTTTGTAGCGGGAGAAGGGTTATTAGGGCATGTGAAACCCTCGTTTAAGTGCCCCCCAAACCACGCCCACCAAAGGGCTTTAGGGACCATATCAGACTAATTGGTCCTTTGGGGTGACAACTAACATGACACTCACGTTAGTCCATTCTCTCACTCTCTTCTCAGGAGAGACGCTGCCATGGACCATTTGCTTCCTTTTCTTAAATAACATAGGCCCCTCCTATCATCTCTCTGTATCTATTTATGTTTCTAGGAATTTTATTTATTTATTATTATTTTTTATCTTTGCTTGACGTTTGTATGTGTCGTCTTAAGCACAACTAGGAGTCAACGCAAGACTATATATGCATACCAAACCCAAATCCAACTAATAGAAACAAACCCTTAAATTCCAGACAGTTCCAAGTCTTCTCCCCAAATTAGAATTTTTTTTCCCTAGTCAGTTTTTCGGTTTTTTAATTTATTTTTATTTAAGAGAAAAGAAAATTCGTTTTCCTCTAGCTAGCTAGCTAGAGCTACCATTGACTTAAACGAATAATAATGTTAATGTCGACTGTATTCCAAGTCCAACCTTTGATGCTAAGTTTGGTGAATATTACGGCTTTGAAAAATTACTACTCTCCGTAGTTTACACTTCTCACTCTTGTATGGAACGTGTCCGGGGAACGGGATTGAATTTTGTAGCGTTGAATTATATATAATGGGTTGGTACGTTGAAAAATGTATTAGTCAAAACTAAGTTGTGAACACACATAGTTTTCAAGCATATTGGAGATGTAATATTGTTCAAATATTGGATAAATTAATCCCACTAGATAATTCCAAAATCATTGAAAAAAATGTCCTAGACCAAACTGGTTCTTATCCAAATGGCAGGTTGGTATAGACACCCAAAAATAGAAAGCGCATTGAACGAGCGCATGAATGTTAAAACCAATTATAAGCATTATCCTGCTCATATTTGATGTCAATTGGCTGAATACGCTATATAATGTAGTACTCTGTAACAAAAGATTCTTGTACGACAAGACGCAGGTATCAAATTCTGAGATACATGCATGTTATCCAAAAAGTACATCTTATTCTGATGATTATCATATATATCTCATATCATAAATTTGCTGCTTCCCTAAATTATAGTCTAAGAAACACAAATTAGGTAAATATACACATTCATGCACATTATATTCCGGCTTAATTTACATAACCTTATCACGACCAGCAATATTGGCTATATAGAACTTAAATTATTAGCTTACTACATAGAGAGAACCATGCATGCATATAATTGTAAACAAGTACAACATTAACTAACACAAAGAAGATCAGCAATATTTTGCTATATTTAAGTAATCAATTACCTAGCTAGGTTGGGGGGTCGGTCCAATTTTGTCTAGACAAAGTTGAATAATAATCAAGTTGTTCCAAGTCATACACTAGAATTTATGAAGCAAGGACAATAGATAGATATGTCAAATTAGAGCATATATATATATACATATAGACTCTTTGGTCCTGAATTGTAATCAATATTGGGTTTCTTTTTCAAACCAGATCAAATTTTGTCTTGTTCCTCTCCCAACTGGGCCATAATGAGTTAAACAGTCAAGCATGGAGGGTTGCCTCATTCGCTCACCAAAGGGTCTCATTTATGAGCCCTACTCTAGCTAATTATTTGCCGCAGCCATCTATATCAAACGATAGAATCCAACCCAAGTCAATGTTGTTTGCCCTGTTGCATCTCAGATGGGGACTCTTCCAGCCCAGCTTGAAAGCGAGTGTTTATATATAACCTTACTCTACACTATTAGTACTACTCTACTCAACCCTCATTTCAAAATTAAAAATTAAAAATTGAAAAATGGCTTAATATAAGCTGTATATATCTATCTATATGAGGCAACATTTCTGGACTTTGGTTAATTCTTTAAGGGCCTGTTTAGTAATAATGAGATGGGTCGGCTTAGTTATTGGGCTATGTATATAAACGGTTCAAAATGAACAGATAAGAGACACAAACAAAAGGGTATCTAAATAAAAGGCCCATTAGTAGTACTGAAGTAACCGACAGTTGAAGACAGACAATATGGGATGCCCAATGCTTATGCCAATGCCCTATTGTTTTCTTGACAGCCTAGTTTGAAATTTTTATTTTTTTTTGGCTAAAAGTGCTGTAGACCAGGTAACGTGAGCTACTGAAAACACTGAAAAATCTCTGTACCTATGTATATTTCTTTATTGGATTCTCATGAATGAGGATTATACTTATGGTGTGTTACACGCTGTGGACCTGTACAATTGATTTTAAGGGCCCAGACCAACTCAGATCCGGGTCCAGTTTGTTTTAAGTGAAAGAGGCATATGTTTCCAATTCAAGGTGCTCTCTTTCAGGTGGCAAAGATGCTGTCTGAATCTTTGTCAGTCATGACAATTCTCCAGTCTCCATTTTTAAATATCTTCTTGAGTAACAAAATGTATTGGGTAAAAACATTTACCTGTAAACCAAATAGTGCACACGTGTTTGTATTTGTTATATAAATTTGCGGATAGTACTATTAATATTGTGATTTACATTTTCTATTACGTGGTCAAACATTAAACTACTATGATGAAAAGAATTCTAGCTCAAAACCCCTCATTGACCTAATTTTTTGATATTTGGACCCAACGGTCCTTGTCCCATACTCCCATGGCCAAAAAACAAAGGAAATGGAAGAAGAAGAAGACATTTTGAGAAGAATGTTACTTACACTTTTCCTCATTCTAGGCATACTTGACACATAACACCTCCTAAGGTGTTTCACTATATTTGGTGGTCCTTTCTTTCCACCCTTGGTGGCTTCTTCTTTCACACCAAACGGTTCTTTCACTCATTTTTAAACCTCTAATAAAAAAATTCTAATAGCCAAGCTTAGAGTCGTCCCATATTAGGAGAGTCAAAGAGATTGAATTACACCTACGACTTTCGTCCGAACATGAATCTGATCTTGCGATCAACGTCCTCTTTATGCCACACTCTTGGGTTTGAACATTGAACATTGTTTTGGACAACTTTTGAGCTAGTGCTTTCGGTGCCAACATGTTCAGACATCCTCAATTTATGTTCCAACATGTTCTTCAATCATGTTTTAAAAGAATCAAATGCACTATCTCTGAGGATTTGTTGTTGTTTATACATAAGCGACTTTTAGGATGATGCGAGGACAAATAGACACAGGCCACCTTCTTCACGGGAATCATGAGCTCCGAGGCCCAACCGAACTGTGGGCTTGCTTTTATGGATTGGTGATGTCCGACCGAGGAAATTTGATTTTTTATATTGGTAATTTTCCAAAAAAAAAATGAAAAATCCTGGATTTTGAAATTGGTTTGAAAAATTTCCGATTTTAATTATAAAAGTACCACTTTTAAAAATATTTAGGAAAATACCACTTTTTATAAATTGATGAGATACTTGAAATACAATCAAGTTACTTGAGTTATCTCTAGTACCACTGAAAAATACCAATTTTGAGGAAAATATAGTATTTTTCTAAATATTTATTCAAAATGTTATTTTCTAAACAAAATTTTAAAATATGATATTTTTCTAAATCAATCCCGGATTTTTCAAAAAATTCAGCCTATACGGGATTTTTTAATTTTTGGTACTTTGGGCATGGAATTGGGCTAACTAGTTATCTGACCATTTTGGTCTAAAACTTAGTATATGACCAAGCTCAAAAGTTTATAGATAAATATCCAACTCACTTAATGATAAAAATGGAAATATAATATATTCTACAACTAAAATTTTAAAAGAAATGAGTATTTAGCAATAACTTTTAAAACATAGACATCTACTTAAATAAATTTAAAAAATTGGCCATCCATCTAACTCCATGGAATTTTGTAAGAAGCCCATGTCGAACTCAAGGCTGAGATTTAAATAGCTAAATAATAGATTTTCGGGTTTGTAATACTTTTACCTATAAAAACAAAAAAGAACTACAAAAATACGGAGATCAATTTTTTTTTTCAATTTCCGTACGTATTTTATTAGAAAAATATCATTTTAAAAAAAAATTTAGAAAAATACTATTTTTAAAGTGGTTACTAGTTACTAGTTATATACCAGTAATAAATATCTTTGGTTACTAGTTACCAGTACAACAGTACTCGGAAACTGGTTATCGATTACTAGTTACTATTTAAAAAATGACTTCTGAATATTTTTTAAAAATGATATTTTTCTAATAAAAGCCATACTAGATCTAAAAAACAGCACCCACCGTATCTTTCTAAATTTTTTTTTCCCTAAGAATATCGTACAAAGCCTAATTTTCATTAAATTGTTTAGTAAATGTCCATTTTAGTCACTTCATTTACTAAAATGTCCCTTTTTCCAGTTTTAGTACTTTGTATATCAATTGAGAACTAATATGTTGGACATATTTAGTGTATCAGTTTTTAAAAAGTGAATCTAATTTTCAAACTCAAAAAAACCTATGACTTCAAAGAACTGAATATGAAGCCAAGTATAGATAATTAGTTTATATACTAGATTTATAATCATCAAATGATATATCTGGTCATTTAATTCTGAAATCTAAAAAAAAAAAATGACACTTTACTATAGTGAATTGTAAAAAATAGGCGATTTTGTTAACAGCCCCATGAATTAGGGAAATGGATCTAACGAATAGTGTTTTAGGGTAGCATGACTTTCTATGACTATTCTGTATAATGATTTTTTTGGACCGTCGTAATATGAGCGATGGATAATAATAATAATAATTTTTTTAGGAAAATAAACGAATCTGCTATCACAAATAAGCAATATTTTTTTTTAAATAATTGCATAATAAATTCAATTAGAAGATGAGATTCTTCTAATAATATAAGTTTATTATCTATTCCTAAAGTGAATTTAGTTAAATTATATATTAGTTTGTTAACTTCACGAATATAATAGTTAACTAAAATACTAGGAAAGAAAAGGACAATTAACTAAATGCATCTTTTACTTTTTGACATATTTTGAAATGGCAAACAATGCCATCAATGAGAGGGTGCAATATTATTAATGCATCCAACTTCGAAGATTGGAGACTATGGCTAACATATCTGATCTATGAGAGAGATTACTAGTAATGTTAATTGGATAGTGTTATGCCAGTCCATGCACGTATAACTGCAGCACACTCGTGCATGCCCAGTCCGTAATATGCTCGTGTTATGCCCATGCTCGTTATTGTATTTTATCACACTTGCCTATTTTTGTATTGTTCTTATTTTCAATATTATGCTATTCTTGTACCTAATCGTGTCCGTTTATGACATTATGCTATTTTCGTATCTAATCATTATTGTTTCTAGTACTGAGCTATTTTCCTGTCTTACTATTGTGTTATTTTCGTATGTAATGTGCATTTTTTTTTATGCTATATAGTTTTCATGCTTACTTATTTCCATAGTCGAACTCGTTTTGTTCTTGTGCTATAATTGTGCTCACTATTGATTTTTTTTTTCAAATTTAATTGTTTTAATGCTATTAGACTGTTAGTACATATTTACTTTTCAGTGGTTATGAAATATTATTAGTTATTTGTCATGTAATAAAAAGAAATTATTTGAAAATTTGGGATAAGCTTTTATATAAAAAACAAAAACAAAAATAAAAAAACAAGTCTTAATTGAAATATTACAAGTGTATGTGAGATATAAGAATTAATTTCAACTAAGCTGGCACCTATCCAGATTATATTAAGGTACATTTCAAAAGTTGTTATTTACACCTATCTAAACTACATTTTTTATTTCTTAATTTTTCAATGGCTTTCTATTAGAGGTGATATTTATGTTTAAACCCTTAATATCACTGAACTCATTGGCTCAAACTTATTAAATTTTGGAATTTTCGTTTAAAAAATTAGAAATTGACACAATGCTTAAATATGTATTGTTTTATTTTTACTTAGAGAATATTTTATTTCATTTTACTAGTTATTTTTCTTGATCATGTCTATTATGCTTATTATTTGTGCATGTCATGCCACGTTTTTGCTGGAATTGCCTAACACTTAGGACAAAAAACATACATGCATGCAAACTATGGAAAACACATGATCACATCATGAACGCAACGAAAAAATAGCGGATTTAGGTTCTAAAATTTTTACATAAAAACAGTTTTTCATAACCATATTACATACATATATCATATACAGGATCACGTATAACATAAATCAAATCTAGATGCACAAACCCTAGAGATGGGATTAGGATTTACCTCTTGTAGCGTGTTCCTTCTTGATCTTCTTATTGATGGTGATCAAACTTCCAACCCTAGATCTTCTTGTCTATGCTCTTGCTCTTGGTTGATTAAGCGAGTGGGCACCAAGTGAATCCTTCATTGGAGAACAATCAAGAATACCTTCTTGATCCTATGGAACACCGCGACATGAGATGAGACCGTGAGATGGTAGGAAACTTTTTTTCCTCTCTCACT